>JAOXYD010097787.1:0-11817 GCA_028565735.1 Pinacopodium congolense | reverse complement strand
TTAATCTATTTTTTTGTTAATCTATTACTAAATTATAATAATAAAATATATTATATTAAAATTTTTATTTTAATATTTTAAATATAAAATATAAAATAAATAAATAATATTATATAAGAATTAAATAAAAATAAAAATAATAGATTTAACAAATAATAAAAATAATAAAAAGTAAAAAAAAAGTTGGAAGAGTAGAGTTGAACTAAAAAATTAAAAAAATTTGAAGAGAAATAAGTTGGGATGGGTTGGGTTGAAACTGGTTAAACCGAGTTAAACCGGTTAAATCTATCGGTTCAACCCTTAACCCGACGGTTTTCAAACCTGATAGTTTTTAAAAGTAACCGAACCAGTAAACCGATCGGTTTCAGGTTAATTCGGTCGAACTAACCGGTCCGGTCCGATTTTTAAAACCATGATGAAGACTGTTATGTGAATTTTACAGTACTTAAAATCTGCTCCAGTAAAAGGAATTTTATTTACTAAAAATACTGATTGCCAAAATATAGAGGTTTATACTGATGCAGATTAGGCTGGAGCAATAGATGATAGATGATTAACTTCTGGATACTTCTCCTTTGTAGGTGGTAACCTTGTCACATAGAGGAGTAAGAAACAAAATGTCGTTGCTCATTCAACTACGGAAGCTGAATTCAGAGGTATGGCACTTGGACAATATGAAGCGATGTAGTTAAAATTACTTTTACAAGATTTGGATTATTCACATAGACAATCAATTCAATTGTATTGTGATAATAAAGCAGCATATGATATAGCTCACAATCCAGTCTAACACAATCAAACAAAACACGTTGAGATTGACAGATTCTTAATTAAGAAAAAGTTAGATGAGAAGACTATAGAGTTGCCCAAAATTCGTTCTGAAGATCAACTGGTGGATATTCTTACTAAAGCTATCTCAAAACAAGCATTTGCAAAATGCATTGACAAGTTAGGCATGAATGATATTTATACACTAACTTGAAGGAGAGTGTTGAAATATTTTTTTTGTTATTATCATTTTCCTTTATTGTCGACTTCTATAGTTGTATAGTTTTTAATTTTTTATTTAAAGACAATCAGATCTAAGCATTTATTAAGATTAATTAATATTGATTTTTTAGTAAGATTTTTTTTATTCTATATATATTATAATTTTTGTCTCTACGAAAAATAATTATCCAAAAATACAAGCTCTTTTTCCTCTTAAATATTTCATCTTTCAACTCTTTCAAGTAAGGCCTTAATTACTTTAGTTATGGATGACGATAATCTAATGGCGATGTAACCTTTAGAACAAGACTTAAACAATGATGACGATGGATGATAATGGCGGCAATCCTCATTGGTGTTAGGAAAAAAGTTAGTTAAGGAGTGAAGGTGACGGAGATGCACGGCAAGGCATGATGCTGAGAGGACGGAGGACAGCACTAAGACATTTAACCATAAATTTTAAGACGTTTAGTATTATTGATTTTTTTATTGTAATTTATTGTTTTTTTTAATTTTTGTTCTATTTTTTTGAATTTTTATATTATATTAATATATTTTTTATTTTCATTTTATTTTTTATTTTTTATTTAAAAAATAAGAAACTAAAATTTAAAATTATAACAGTACAAAACAAAGCCTTTGTTCGTGGGAGCTGTTACTTTTGTTTTTTATACCAACAATTTTTATTTTACTACTCTTCTATACATCTGTAGCATGATCAGCTTTTCATCAAAATAGGTTACTTTTACCGGTCGTTGAATAGGTGGAAGAGAAAGGGCGGCAGGTCATAAAGTTATAGAAAATTCTGCATGTTATATGGACCCCTCTTGCATAAAACGTCACCCACCACTGTATTTTAATTTGGCGGAATTGAGCCGACTATATATCAGAAGCTTTTAAATTTAATGATTTACTGAAAGTAAAAATGTTTTTAAATTTGCTAAAATCAAAATTTTGAATTTATTATTAGATTTGATCCTACCACTACAAAGTAGATGATTTAAGGAGTTGATAATATCTAAAAACCTTTTCAGAATAAAAATATATTGAATCTGTTATTGTTAATTTATTATTTAATTTTAAATATCAAATAATTTATTCATGGATTCTTGTATATACATAATAACTTATCTAATACGCCTTCGAAGAATTATAATGACAACATATTACATCCTCATAAAAAATATAACAAAGAAGAAGTTTACTCCTATTATTGTATTGACTTTTAAAAAAATTTTAAACGAAATTATCTTATATTTTAAAATATTAAATAGATTTCCGTCTGTTTTGAGTGAATCTTGTAAAGAACTTTGAAATTTAACCAGAAGACTAAGGTTCAAAATCTCTAATATTATATGCCTTTCAAAATATTTCTTCTTTAATCCTGATCGTGGTTAATAAACCGTCAGTTACAGTTACAAAATCACTTATTAAGGTTTATGAAAATCTATAAACTTTAACATAATTGTCAATTTACAGTTTAAGTTACGGTTTGAAAACATTCGATTACAGTTTTACTGTTGGTTTAACTGTCGGTTTAACCATAATCATTGTTTTATTAATTTCAAAATTTTATTTTCGAACTTAAAATTTAAAATTTTAAAAAAATGTCAAATTTAATAAGTTTGATATTAAAATATGAAGTTAAATGAATTAAAATATATGACAACCGTATATAAATTATAAGGAAAAAATTAAATAAAATAATGAGCTTGAAAAATTATGTTCATAATAGATATATTTATAGTTATAAAAATAAAAAATCGTCCAACGGACTCTCGAGAGACTGTATACAACTCACACGGTCTCACTAGTGTGAGACCATGGTCCGTCTGCACGGTCTCTAGTGACGGTCTCAAAGTCTATATATATATACATATTTTTTATTTTTTATAATTATAAATATATTTTTTATAAATATGTTTTTAAAAATAAAATATCTTTCTATTAAATAAGATTTTACACAAAATTACAAATATTTTTTTTAATATAATGTTAAAATTTGTTTAATTTTTTAAATATAATATAATATAATTAATTGATCAATAGTTTATAATTATAAATAAACTGTCGGTTTAACCGCCGGTTCACGGATTTTAAATTAATTTAACTATAACAGAAACTATTACTAATGGTTCCAATTACGGTTTAGAACCGTTAATCACGGTTACATTTTAAAAATCGTAACCACCTGTTAATCGGTTATAAACTTAACCATGGTCAGGACTACGTATGATCAATCCACGTGCACATAATATTAGATGCTATTATATACAGTTATGTTTATCTCCAGATCCTTGAGACATTATTTATTATATAATTTGTGGGGTAAGATTAGAAGTTCAGAAAATTTTTTATTATAAACTCACAAAAGTCTTACTTAATAATATCATTCTAGACTGACCCACAAGAGCAAAATTTAAATACATTCGGAAGTGTGTTGAAATCACACATTGGATAAGGATGAAAGTTAGATGTAGGCATTACGTTTGCTGGTATAGGGTCAGCACCCTATTTCCAGCCCATTTGTGCTGCGGAAAGTGTGTTAAAAGTGGAATTGGGTTGAGTTATAAGATTGTGTAAACTTCAACCCATGAAGCATGCTTTTGAGGTTAAGTTATGTTTATTTAACACCGCATCAGAGCCTAAGTTTGAACTAACACACCTTTTTAGATAGGTCTGGAAGAGTTTGTCTCTACAGTCCAGATTTGAGTTGAGGGAGTGTGTTAAGAATCTCATATTAGTTTTGGGATATGATAATTGAACCATTTATAAGATTGTGCAAACTTTAACCCTTTGAGTATGCTTTTGAGGTTAAGTTAGGTCATTTAACATGGTATCAGAGTTCATTTATTTCAATAGTTTGAGGCGGTGCTAGATACTGTTCCTTTGTCCAATATGCCCAACAAATGTCCAACCCTACTTTGAACTAAAGGGTATCTGTCAAGAATTTTACATCGGACAAGTATGAGTGCGTTTGGCTATTTATAATAATGCGCAAACCTCTCATCTTAATCTAACTTTTAGGGTGGAGTTAGACCCTTTAACATGGTATTAGAATCCATTTATCTCAACTATTTTAGATAAAAGTGTAGTTTATAATTCTTTATATAATATTAAAAATTTTAAAATTATGGATGAAAATAAGATATAACTTTTTTTAAAAGTACAATTTTAATTATTTTATATTAAATTTAATTTTAATTAATTTTAAAAAGATTTAATAATGGTTCAATCTATAAACTTATAATCTCATTCAATTTTTAAAATTTAAAATTTTATTACTTTTTGAACTTTTTAAAAATTTATATATTTAAAAAATAAAAAATAGAAACATATATATCAACCGTAAATCGGACGGAGCCTAATTTTGATATGCCCACATGGAAAAAGTTGATTGCAGAAGGAACCACCGGGCCACAATAAAAGGTAGGATCTTTAAAATAATAATAATAATAATAATAATAATAATAACATTATGATCCGTAGAATAATAATAATAGCATAAATTACATTTAGCCGGCTAGTCATAAATTGACTGATACTAAATGAGATCATCGACTAGTGCAAGTCTGTGGAGGAGAGCAACCGATGGCCTACATGCCGTGAAGAGCTTAAAGGCTTGTCTGTCTCTGATCTTTATTTTTGTTTAATTTGTGTGTTTGTTTTTAATATAAAAATTTAAATATATGTATAATTAAAAAATAATATATGAACAAAATATAAAACTTACAAAATACACAATATCTAGTACAAATACTAAAAAATCAAAAATATAAATCTAAAAATTGTGTGGCTATTAAATTCGTCTCATATCACTTTTATATTTTATTTTTATTTCTTATTTTTTTATACAAAAAATAAAATTTTGTTTGATTAATATTTGTGATAAAAATTGAAAATAAATACTTATTTAATTGAGATTTATAATATTTAATTTATTGGTGATAATTAAATAAAAAATAAATCAAATTATTAGATTAAAATATTCTTAAATATTTTTAAAATATATTATTAATTAATAAATTATATCAATTATCAATATAGAAAAAGCCATTCATAAAATTTATTTTTAATTAAAAAACTTGACTTTCTTATTTCTTATTTTTATTTTTATAACTAAATACATTTTTCTTTTATTTATCTATTTTTTAAAATTAAAAAAAACGAAACTAAACACCAAACCGAGCATAATTTTGCTAAAGACGATTGCAGAAGGAGCCACCAAGCCCGACGGTGGAAGGTGGGGCTTACCAACTTTCTGACCTATAGAATAATAATTAAAAAAAACCTAGTAATAGTACAACCTACTCCAGTAGTCGAGTTCCCAGTTCATGCATTTACTTTCACTGTCAAGCACGAAGTAGTAAGTACGCATAAAAAGCTTCTGTTTAATATCATTATCTGAATGATAAGAATCTACACACTGTAGTATAAGGATGTTTTCATTCTCCATATATTTATATATATATATATATATATGATAATGTTTTCATTCGTTTAAAGGTATAAGGACCAGGAAATAAAGGTAAGAAGATGGTAAAATATTAAAAGAAAAAATAATTACGACTGATTATCATCTATTATTTTTTAAGTAAGAATATTAAATTTATTTTTTTAAATTTAGTATTGAACTGATTTGATTTGAGATCGAATATTTTTGTATTTATCCGAGAGGGTGTTTGTTGATGAAAAAAATGATTTATTTTATGAATTTGTCCTTATTCTTAATATGTATAATACATGTATATATATATGAATTAAAAAAGGTAAGGGTGATAATGCACCACTTAAAAGATCTATTTGCAACTCATTTGCTTTATACCTTTTGTCAAGTGAACTAATTCTTGGATTTCATTATCATCTATTGATTTTATCCTTATGGTGTAAAATCAGCCCACGTGCACATAATATTAGATGCTATTATATACATTTATGTTTATCTCCAAATCCTTGAGATATGATTTATTATATAATTTGTGGGGTAAGATTTGAAGTTTAGAAAAATTTGTTATTATAAACTCACAAAAGTCTTACTTAATAATATCATTCTAGACTGACCCTACGAGAGCGAAATCCAAATACATTCGAAAGTGTGTTGAAATCTCACATCGAATAAGATTGAGAGTAAAAAAAGTCTTTATATGAATGTTCAAACCTTATACTCTTAAATGCATTTTTAGAAGTTAATTATGCATATTAACATGGTATTAGAGCTATGATTATCTTGTTGTGGACTTGCACATGCCATAGATTAGCACCTGGAGCCATGTTTAGCTCAGTTTAGGCTAGGAGGGGTGTATTGAAATCTCATATCGAATAAGGTTGAGAGTAAAAAAAATCCTTTATATGAAGGTGCAAACCTTGTATTCTTGAATGCACTTTTGATAGTAAGTTATTTCCATTTAAAATGGTATTAAAGTTAGATGTAGGCATTTACGTTTGTTGGTATAAGGTTAGCACCTGATTTTCAACCCATTTAAGCTGCGAGAGGTGTGTTAGAAGTGGGATTGGGTTTAGTTATAAGATTGTGCAAACTTCAACTCTATGCTTTTGGAGTTGAGTTAGGCCTATTTAACATGACATTAGAGTCTAAGTTTGAGTTAACACACTTTTTTCGGTAGATCCCGATAGAGTTTGCCTCTCAGTCCAGATTTGGGCTAAGTAAGGTGTGTTTAAAAATTCCATATTAGTTACGAATATGTGGATTGAACCATTTATAAGATTGTGCAAACCTCAACCCTTTGAGCATGTTTTTGGGGTTGAGTTAAGCCCTTTAATATAGTATTAGAGTCTGTTTGCCTTGATAGTTTGCGGTGGTGCCAGGTTCTGTTCCTTTGCCAATATGCCCAGCAGATATTCAACCTTATTTTAGGTTGAGGGGTGTGTGTCAAGAATCTCATATCGAAAAAATGTGAGTACATTTGGCCATGTATAATAGTGTGCAAACCTCCCATCTCAATATAACTTTTGGAGTAGAGTTAACCCCTTCAACATGGTATTAGAGCCCGTTTGTCTCGATGGTTTGGGACAGTACCCAGTTTTATCCTTTTGCCCAATATGACCAGCAGATGTCCAGTCATACTTTGAGATGAGGAGAGTATGTCAAGAATCTCATATCACACAAGTGTGAGAGCATTCGACCATTTATAATAGTGTGCAAAAGGAGCATGTATTTACGATTATTATTTTGAGTTATGAATGGGTGATTATAATGGGATGATAATTTTTTTTTGGAAAACTAATTGGATGATAATATTATAACTGTAGTTCAATTAGTCAAAGATTTATTGTAATTATAAATTTTTGACAATTATATTTATATTTTCCACAATTATTAGAATCATTTACAAATAAAGTATCATTTTTTTAGCTTTTACTTTTAGTTTTATTTTTAATTAAAAACATAAATTTTCTTTTGAAATTTATAATAAAATTGTAAAATTATTTACTTAAAATTCATAATAAAAATAAAAACAAGAATGGATTTAATTATGTTATTCTTTTTTTATTTCTTCATTTTTATTTTTATTTCTATTTTTATATATAAAAACAAAACAATATACAATTAAACAAGTTTTTTCCCCTTGAATTTGGTTTTTTTTAAATAAAGACCGAATCACGTATAAATTATATGATACATTATACTAACCATATTTTGATATGATATTTCAATTATACAAAAAGAAAAAGAGATCATCAACAAGTGCGAGCCCATGCCCTGCCAAAGAGAGCAACCGATGGCTGACATGCCATGTTAGATTTTTGTTTTTATTTTTTAAAAATATAGAAATAAAAAATAATATCAAATTAAAAAAAGAACACACAAATAAAATATAAAAATTAAAAATAGTATAAAAGTTGAAAAACACACAATAATTGATGAAATATATAAAAAATATAAATATAAAACTAAACCAAAAAATTGAGAGTTCGTTTGAATTAATTTTTATTTTCATTGTTATTTATATTTCTAAGTGTTATAATCGATTTTTGTATATTTTTTTAATTTTTATGCTATTTTATTAGTTTTGTATTATATTTATTAAAAATTTATATAAAAAATCGAATCGATCTCTCAATTAATTGACTCTCTCTCAATTAATTGACTCGATTTTGTATAGAACCTTTTAATAAGAAAATCTTTCGATTTTTATTTGATCAACTAATTTAATTAGTTATAGGTCAAGCGATTCAACTAGTTAATTATTGATTGTATTAATTGTATAATTTATAAAGAAAATATGTTTATTATGAAAAATGAATTAGAAATATTTACTAACTGTTAATTGTTATCCTATTTAAAAATATAATATATTATTTTAAAAATAATTTTATATTTATAATTTATAATTTATTTAAATGTAATAAAATATGTTAATACAAGTATTTTAGATAACCTGAAATAAACAAATTTTATCATATAATTTAGAGAACCAAACTCGATTAAATCGTCTACTATCTTAGCCTTAGTTATTAAACAAATTTATCCACACATATTAGTCAATATGTATCAAGAATTAAATATAAAACATAAATCTATTAATTAAAATGTAAAGAGATAAGAATACAATGAAATTTAAGGGTTAAAATACACTCAAATATTCTACAAACTAAACTTTAATCTAGAATCATGTTGATCTACTCTTTGAAATCATCAAAATAAATGTTGAATACATATTGTAGTGAACTACAGAAGAAAATATAATAGAAACCTAAGCTCTATGAAAGCAAAATTTTGAATATTGCCAAAAGTTGGCAAAAGGTCTCTATAAAGTCTCCATAAAAAAGTTTAAATATGTCTTAATTAGATTTACAGTAGTTTATGGATTGAATTCTCTATATATCCCTTGATTTACATACTAAAGAATTCCTCTGGAGCCATTAATAACCCACTAAAGCTGAAGATTGATGGTGCCATTTATGACCCAATTATTCTTCTATTTGTGTATCAGACTTCAATAATAGCCTACTCACACAATAATTAGACCATTAAAGGATTGTGTTGCTCTAGTAAGTTGACTATAATAGTGATACATATATGAAAATAACGGTGACATTAATGACACATTTTTCTTCTAGAAAATCACACTTATCAATCACAATTGAAGTTCAAGATGAGGTTAGTAGATTAATAACAATTAGTAATGGCACCATTATTTCTATTAACCCAAGTTCATTAAATGGTCAAATAATGGAATATAATTAGCCTAGAAAAGGTATTGACATAATTATAACTGTCTTGTAAAATAGAGAATGTACCTCAAATATAGTCATACAAATTTTTCATAAGACTTAGTTAATCTATTGAAATTTGAATCCTTAGCCATAATTTTGGATTGGTGAACCTTAGTTTTTGATTGTGATCTAGTGCATTAGTTTGTTATTTAGATAATTTAATGGTTTAAATTAGTTCATGACTTTAATTTTATCTTTCTAAATAATCATACAATGAGTGACCTAATAGTTATAAATGTCCTCATAGGAATAATATTTGGACTCAGAAGAATTCACTAAATTACTTATTGACAAGGTATATTTTTCTTTGGGTTGATTTTATATTGGAATTAGACTGTATTAGCTTAGGAAGACCACAACAAGTTTTTAAGATTGCCATCGAGGATTTATTTTAATGAGAGAAATAAACTGCCTTAATTAGACTAGAGATGTTTTCTTATTTTTGGTTCTTTTTATTGCATTTATTTGTTATATTCTTCATTTTTTTAGTTCTCTTTATTTGAATTTTCTTTTTGATATTAGTTCCCTATTTTTTTTTCTATCTTTCTTTAGTTATTATTGTCTTCCTACTTCAATTTTAAACAGAATTCTAATCTAAAACCAACTATAGACAAACATAAATATATCAAGTAATATAGTGGATTACAAGAATTCATATTATTGTTCCCTTAAGGATCTAACTGTATCTACTAAGTCATTCATATCATAATTATCTAGAAAACAAAGTTAATTAATTTATTAATTTTAAAACTAGTAAACTAAACTAACTAGCTCCTCAATTAATGTAAAGGAAGTCAAAGTTATGATTAAGGATACCAATTTAAATGTAAAGCTAAGGTTTTTGGTTTTTAATGATTCAATTATGTTTATAAAATATTTGTGTTGCCTAATCTAAGGTATCTTCGTGGAAGCAAGACATAGCTTTGATTAAGGCTGCCCTATCTCTATTAGTCCTATTTCATAGTTTGGCCATACAATGAATTTAGCTAATAGGCTTGATACTCAAAAATTATAATCCTAAAATTGCCTACTTTAGAATTCACACCATCATAATTAACTATTGTTTGGACATTCACTGATTTAAATTGTGTTGATTATTATTATTTTTAATAACTAGGGTAGATTTCTTTAATCCTTATTTTTCTATCAATCTATTATAAGTTACCAACTTAAAATAGATAATTAAGCAATTGATTATCTAAGTGAGTAGTTTAAAATAGATAATTAAGCAATTGATAGATATCTATCAATCTATTCAACTAACAAAAACATTAACATCCAAAAATTATTTGTGAGATATAACTTTAATTATGAGCTTGCAAGGCTTGGTTTAAAAATTAACTAGTCTTTTTACTCGAAGGTAAGCACCTTATTATGAATGCGCTAAGTTACTTAAATAGGTCACCATCAACAATTAGCTACTAACACCACTTTTAAACTCCAAACTTTCTATCAGTACAAAGTGAGTGGAGTGAATTTATTTTTCTCCCTTATTCGCAAAAACACAAATGAATTAAAGTAGATATTTTTCAAGACAACAAAAATGTTTAAAAGAAGCCATAATGGCCTACGCATATGCATTTTACACATAAAAATCATAGTGTTATCAAGTATTCACCTTATAAATTCATAAAGCAAATTAAAGTCACTTGTTCATTAATACCTATAATCAATCATATAAACATCTTGAATCACTAAAACAATTGAAATCATAAATCACTTTTTCATTAAAACTCATAATCAATCATATAAACATATTGAATCACCAAAATAATCATAATTATAATAAATAATTCCAGTGATTTGCATTTCCACAAATTATTATTCAAGGAGAAAATTATGATAAAATTGATATTGCCTTTAGATTCATATAAATATTATGTGAAAGAAAAGAATTCCAATGTTCAAAAGCCAAAATAATCACAAAAAAAAGAAAAAATAGAAAGTCCCCAAACAATATATGACATATGCATATCCATTTAAAGACATTGGAGACTATTATAGTTACTTAAAAAACAAAAAATAAACATAAAGAGATTGAAGAGACAAAGAAAGATAATAAAAAGAGGTAAAGAAAGATAATAAAAGACCATTATCATAATATCATCAAGTGTACCTCAAGGAGCATGTCATTTGATACAGACCACCTTTGAAGGATGACAACAGCAATTTTTGACTTAATTATTTAACATTTGTGGTTGTCTTCTTCATCCACTTGTAGCTTTTCCATTCCTATAAATAGAGGGCCTCTTCAGACATTTTAGGCATCAGATTACGGATCAAAACACATTTTCTTTCATTAGTTTTTAGATGAAAGTAGTTTTTTAAGTTTTTTTTCATTTTAATATTTTGTAATTTAAGATTTTCAGGTTGCTTGAAGTTTCAGTAGCTTTTATCACGTTTTTCAGAGTTGGATAACCATCTAAGGATATGATTTGGTTCATTCTAAACTCTTAATTTTGTGCATTTTTGTTGTTCTTTTGAATTAATCAAAGTGTTGTTGCTTAAGTTTTATTTATTATATTATTTGATTAATTGTTGTGCTTAATGTTTAATTTTAGTTAAGTTATCATGCTGAATCTATTTATG
>JAOXYD010097777.1:0-11818 GCA_028565735.1 Pinacopodium congolense | reverse complement strand
CTGAAAACTGACTAATTGATACGTGTTAGATGTGTTTCTTTGGCTCTATGCAGGCTCTGGAGGGTCCTCTCACATGCTAGCAGACAAGTAGATCAATGCAAGACACGCTTGGTTTGAAATCTGCAAGATACTAAGCTGAAATTGTTGACTTTAGGGACAGCGGCACCCTATCACCAGGACAATGGCACCCTTTTAGGGTGCCGTTGTGCCTCGATTGCACAACACCATGAACAGCCCCCTGTTCTTCAACAACGGCACCCTGCCAGGGTGCCGTTGTGCCTCAGTACAAAGATTCTTCTTTGACATTTTTGCTCCAATCTTGATAATTAAGCTCCAATATGCAAATCAAATATTATAGGGCATCAATTAAACATTTAAATACTGATATAGGGGTCATATTTCATGAAATTAACCATAAAAATCATATCAAATGGACCCCTATCACAAAACAATAAAACACATGAAAAATAAATAAAAGAAACAAACTACAATTAAAGGGAGGGAAAGAAAGCTTATGGAGAGCATAAGGGTGATGGGGATGGGGAAGGGGATGACAAGTTCCTTCCTTGATTCCATGGTAAAGAAAACCTTTTTCCTCCCTTCCTTTGGTCGTCTGTCAAGCTATAATCCACAACAAACTTTTTAGCAATCATCAAGCCACCTAATAAACAAGAGATCAAAAGGGAAATAAGCTATGATTAAACAAACTCAAAAGCAAACTAAATACGATCAAATCAAAGGTTAACCACACTAAAGACATTAAGAAGTAAATTAAAAACAAACATGGTAATTTAAGGTCATTAACTTGACCCTTGGCATATCAATATTATCTATTGTTGAATGGATGTTTGAGCCCCACAAGAAGCATGCTCAAACTCCATAAGGAGTCTAGAGTGATTTCCTTTGATGTGGGCTCCCAATTAGCACGATGCTCCTTAGCTTCGGGAGAGTATAATCGAACTTTTCGTCGTTAAACTCTAATGACCACTCTTCTTTCTGAACATCTCCCTTCTCCCAAGATGGCCTCTATAGTGGTAGAAGCGATAAATTTAAAGGCTCATCATCCTGTTCTATACCTTCAAGCTTTAGCTTGGTTGGCCATAGATCATTCTCCAAGTTAGCACTATGTGGCTCTTCCTTTTCTTCTTCTTCTCTTCTACTTTAACTTGACTCTCCTCCTTTAAGAATCCAGCCTTCTCTATTAGATTCTTTTCTTTTTTTTCTATGATAACAGTAATGGCCTGCAACTACTCCCTCAGATTTTCTTTAATGTTGCTTGGTAGGCTATCTACATTTCTAGAAAAAAAAAAAGCAAGTTGACCTACCTGTACCTCCAATTTATGGAGTGATGAAGCGTTGTTCTTATTGATTTCATCAAACTTGGCCTCCATTCGCTTCCGATCCTCCTCTAGGCTTGCAAAGTTAGAGCCCAACACATCTATCATCTTTTCCATCTTACTCTCGAAAGTCCTAAATTGATCTTATTGAAATCCAAGAAGCCCTTGAGGTCTTTCTTGGCCACCTACATTTTTAGTATTCCACAAAAAACTTTGGTGGTTTTGCCACTTGAAGTATAAGCATTGGAATAAGGGTTGTTACCTCTTGGTTGTGCCCCAATGTAGTTTACTTGCTTAAATTCCCATGACTCCATCAAAAAGCAATCATTTGTGTCGTGGTTATCCTACCTATATAATTCACATCTAAGCTACACAGTTAGAATAGAAGAGGAAAATGTACCTTATAAGTTGCTTAATTGTTTGGTAAGGGCTGAAATTTATGATTGAAGAGCTGTCATTGTGTCAAGCAGAATCATCCCTTTTGTTCCTTGAATCGTTGCCTCACAAAGCTTGCTGGACCATCTCGGGCTCCTTGTGTTTATTCACTAAAAAACACACAAGGAAAAGTATCAAAACCCTCAAATTAAAGTCAACTAAACTAAATAAGATGCTAAAAAACTTGTTGATGAATTTTGCAAAACTATCAAACTTGTTTTAAGTATAAAATTGTAAATATACGGGTCGTAACTTATAATAAAGAATGGATATCAATCCCATAAGGATTGAGTTTATATGCCACTCAATCCAGGTTGAGCTTTGTTTAAGAAATAATTCAGATGCTAATAACCTAGAAATTAAAATAAAATATAGTAAACTAATAATAAACAACCAATTTAGATGAAGTGCAGGAATTTGATAACCAAATCTTAAGATTAAGAGTCGTTATATTGCTCTTTAGTTAATGATCTAATTTTGTTTGACCCAAGACTTTCTAAAGCTTAATTACCCTCTCTTAAGGCGTAATTAACTGCCCCTAGTCAAATAGATTAGGATTAATTATGCTATCTCTAGATTTACTAACTTTTCCTAACCATTCAACTAGATATTAAGCAATCTTAGAGGTAATTTCAATAAATAACTAAGATCTCTCTTTAATGACATGCAAAAACCTGAATACATATGGGTTTATTAGAAGCCAACTCTTGTTGCACTACCAACATAGATGCCCAACTCACCCTCTCAATCTATTGCAAGATTTAAGCTTAATACATATCACAAACATCCATTCATTGAATCAAAAAATAAGAGTTCCACAAAATTGTTCAAGAACAACTCCTACAAAGTGAACAAAAATAAATCCATCATCAATCATGTTTCTCATACAAACAAGAAGTAAAGAGGGTGAAGAATAAACTAGATAAACCCTTGAAGCTCTTCTCTTCACTTATAGAATGCTGGAAAATCTAGGTGTTGTTGTGTCTTGATGATTTCCAAGGTTGATTGAGTTGCCTCCATTGAGTAGCCACCAAAAATCTCTTCCTTGCCTTTTTTTGAATGTTGTCTAATTAATGTCAGAGGCTCCTAGGGTTTAGAACACTTATATATGTCAAACGTAGGGTCCTAACACTTAAAATCCCATGTTTGACCTATCTAGGAGTCAGCTCCGCTGTCACCTTTGTGACTTGTCATGATCATGACAGAGAGTGGTCATCCAATATGACCCACCACGATCATGACCTACTTCCTGTAGCGTTGTAAACACTCCACTTTTTTTGCCATAACTCCTTCTCTGAACCTCCGATTGACTTGAAATTTGAATTGGGGACTCCTAACATCTTGATCTTCCACTACACAAGCTTTTATGACCATTTGAGCTTTAAAAGTTAGCCTAGTAAGCCATCAAAATCATCTGCAAAATGTCTAAGTCTAAAATCTTGTTTCCTGTAAAATGAACCATCAAAGTGCATCAACTATTCCCCCAAACAAGCTCAAAAACCACCCTTAAACATTAAATAAGATAAAGAAACAATAACAAATTTAAAAGATCATGAAAAGATGAAAAGGATGTAAAAGATAAAATAAAATTAATGGGTGCTTGGTACTCTTCTCCAGGCATGAATGAAATACTCCTATAAAAATCCAAGACTTCAACACTTAAGGTTTGTTCTTCAATCTCTAGGTATTTCGATCCTATCTAGCTAATAACGATTAGGGGCATGAGATGGCTTTGATTTCAATAGTACACAAGCCTTCTTTAAACTCTCTATTAGGATTGTACTTGATATACCATAATCTACTCCACGTAAGATGTCCTACTTACTCAATCTTGAATCAAGAGCCAGTTGAATTATAGAAAAGTAGAAAATCCTTCTCAGGCCTGTCAGCCTTGTATGCTTTAAATTTATTCCTGTTCTCTATTGAATAGAGTTATGATACGGATACAACTGATATGGTTGAATTATATGATATTTTTATATGCATTTCAATGCAAATTCAACTTTATTTTGGTGTTTAAACGCTTATTTTATGTTCATATTGAGTTTACATGTAGGTTTAATCATTAAACATAAATATAAGCTAAAAGGAAGAAGTTGGAAGAGATTTGTAGCAAGTTGGATCAAAAACGAAAAAGGATGAGCTTTCCATATTAAAGGGGCTTAAAAGAATAAGACATTTACAAAAATCTTGGAGGCTTGGAACGACATCACTTCGCTCTTTGAGGTGGCATTTAAAAAGCTTTACAAGCTTTCAAAGAAAGCAGCCAATCACATTGTTAATTGGAGAATGAGACAAAAAGCTTTACAGCTTTCAATTAAAAGGCCAAATTTTTTTTAAAACCTTCTAAGAGAAAGCCTTCCAAGTGAGAGCCATCCATGAGAGTGACAAGTGTCCCACTCATTATGACATAAGAGACAAAACTTCAAAAAGCTTAAGAAGGCTTTACAGAGAGAGTAAAGGAATGTTTTTAAAAATTAAAAAGGAGACCTTTCCTTAAGGAGAGGGCATGTAGCCCTAGGGTGAAAAAGGAAAGAAGCTTAACAAAGCTTTCCTTATATAATACAGGAGCATAAACATGAAAAAGAGGAATATTTCTAAGAGAGTAGCTCTCCTTGGGTGGACGGCCATCAACTTGATTTCCTTTTCTTATTAGTTTAGTCGTCCCTTTCTTTTTGTTTTGCTTAGAGTTCTTAGGTTTTGTTCTGAGTTTTTAGGTTATTCTCATTTGTTTTCCTTGTTCTTTTGATTATTGCACTACTTATTTTACGTTCTAAGCTTTTAATACTTGTTGTTTTTAGTGTTTTTTCTTGGTTATGATTTCATTTATGATGAGTTTATGCTTGAATATTGTATGGAATCTTGTGGTTTTTATTAATATAGTTATGTTTGCTTTTATTTTCTAGCTTTGTGTTATTATTTTCCAGCCTTTTATTTATGTTCTTTTATTACGGCTAGTGTTACTTTATTAGTTGTTTTAATTAATTTTGTGATTTTAGCTTAGGTTGTGCTTGAATTAGAAGATATTGATGAAAATTTGGTTTAATAATTACGAGAATTCATTAGGAATTAATTAGGTTTTGTGATTTAGGTCAAGGTTAAATTAGGGTTATGAATTAATGACATGAATTAGGGATTAATTCTTAGGATTGGTCATCCTAGCAATAAGCTAATTGAATTTGTTAGTGAACTTAATCAACTTAACCTAGGATTCCAATTTTCTAAGTTACAAAAAATGAGCTTATGAGATTGTGGATTAGGTTAGCTATTCCCCAACATGTTAATATTGTCGCACCATTAAATTTAGAGAGCTTATTATAGGTTGTTTCGGGGTTAGGGGTGAGTTTTTTATCGTATAGAATTTATTTAAAATTGGTGGAACATAATGTTTAAGAGCTTGTTCAAACTTATAGGCTAGCATCATAGACTAATCACATTTTATTTATTTTTATGATCAATTATAAATCTGAATCTCTGATATTGTCATCTATCATCTGTTTGTTTCTTTTATGTGTTTTTGTTTAATTATTTTGTGTTCGTTAATTTTCTTTGTATTTAGTTTTAATGTCTTTGCATCTTAGGGTTTTTTTATTTTTTATTTTTCTTTTAGACAGCCTTAGAAATAGCTTAAAAACATAACTAGTTCTCTGTGAGATCGACCTTAACTTACCATAGCTATATAGTTAGAATTAGTTAGATATTTTATTATTTGGTGAGCCTATGACAGCTTCCTACCAACAACTAAGTTATCTTAAAAACCTCCAAACCTTGCAATGGAATTCCTAGTTAATTTAAGAATACCAAATTGACTAACTAGCTAAGTTTTAAGCTTTAAATGACTTTATTAAGTTATAAAATGGATTTAAATGTCTAATCTAAGGTTTTCATTAATTCAAGATAATACTATAGTAAAGTCAATGCCTTATCTCTAATTATCCTAAATTGAAGTTTGGTTATTCATCATTTAATAGGGATTAGACTTAAAGTTTAACAAGTTTTAATTCTAAATCCATATTCAACATTAGTATCCTCATGATTAACCAAGTAGATTTCTTAGAGCCTTAATTTAAATCATGTTGTTTAATTAAAATAAACAAAGATCATCATCCAGTTATGTGATTAAAACTCAATCAATGCATTTAACAACTTGTCCTTAGTATAAAATCATATTAAAACACTATTTATATGTAAGAAGAATCAGATTCATCCATAAACAACATGTCATTATGCAGATATGAACAAAGACAATGAAATAAGTGAATTAAAGGGTTTAGATTGTACCAAATATTGTTCCAAAGTGATACACAACCTTTAATCACCTTTAAAAACACTTGAAAATCCTTAAAACAACTTGAAATTAAAAAAAGCTAGAAAAAGAAATAGAAAAGAAAACCTAACCTAAAGGAAGAAAGGAGAAAACCAAGCTAAAACTTATCTAAACTACCTAAATTTTTCTTAATGTTTTTTGAATTTGAGTTCTTTTCCTTCTCTTATAAGTCTCATATAAGTTAGAAGCAAGTCGAGTAAGTTGCAGCTAATAGGAAGGAAAATCCAGTTAGAAACATCTTGACTGTTACTCAAATGACACTTGAAGAGGAGTTAAACAGTGTCGTTTAGCTACTATCGTTTGAAATTGAAAACTAACTAAACACGAGTTGACAGGAGTAAAATGTGTGTTGCTTATAAACCGTCGTGTAGCTCCTAGTTTTACTCCAATCTTCAAAATTTCTTAGATTTTCACTTCAATTAAGCTTCAACCTGTAAATCAAACATGTCCAAAGGTGAATTAAACATTTTAACACTAATTTTAGGGTAAATTTTCATCAAATTTCCATTGAAAATACTATGAATTATGCACCTAATAATCCTTAAGATTAATCAACCAATGGTCATGAATTGTTTATAATCATGTTGCTTATTGATTTTTCTAATAATCAAGGTAGTTGGTCACAATTCCTTAACCATCTTTCATCTTTAACTTAAGTGATCAAGTTAAGACAAGCTTTAAGCATTCAAAATATGAAAAGGACATCCTACAATCACTCATAAGCATGTACTCATATTATTTACTATTCATTACTTAACCAAAAATCAACCCAATCACTCATTTGAATCAAGAAACACATCATATCTTTGAATATATTAAACAAAGAGTGGATTTAAAAAGATTAACAAGTTTAAAAAGCCCCAAATCTAGCTTCAAATATGTTTCTAAATCATGTGTTCAAATTGTTACAATCCTCATAAATAAAAAATCTACAAAACACAACCAAAAAGTTGAAGAATATAAGAAAGGAGCCCTAAAACTTGAGAGAATATGAAATTTTATTCTAAAGGATGTTTTTTTCTCTTTCTTCCTATTGAAAATGGCTTCAGATCATCAATATATATATCTTTTACAAGTTACAGGCAAGTGTAGCAACTTGTAGCCAATGGGAGTTGAGATCTAGTAGGAAATTTCATGACAGGTACTTAAATGGTACCTGAATTGGACTTAAATAGCGATTTTGAAGTCTCACTGTTTAGGTTCCCTAAAAGACTTCAATGGTGGTTCTTCATACTTAAATGGTGGTACTTCTAAACCACCGTTTAAGTCCTAAGATATGCTATTTCAACAGATTTTTCCAGATTTTTGCCTCTTTTAACTTCAAATTACAAATTAAACATATCTAGAGGTAAATAAAATAATTTAACCTCAAATTAGGGCAAATGTGCATCAAATCATACTTAAAAACACATGAAAACACATTAAAGTAAGAACCTAATAAGGTATTCCTCAAAAGGCTACCATTCTTTTAGAGGAAAAAAAGTAAGGCTTATAACACTTCTGCAAGAGTCGATATCTATGTATGTGATATTTTGTCATAAGCAACTGAAGATTAACATATAGCCTTGTTATTTTTGGCTTTTTTTTTCTATTTTAAGACAAATTAGTCTTATCATAAATCATCCAAATTTGGGAGAGTGAATTAAAATTAGATTCATCATGGAAGAAAGGACTCATTAAGCCAAAATTACTTTTTTCAATGGAATGGAAAAAATTCTAGAATCTCAAAATGGTATAATCGAGATTTCTTACATCTCTAGAATAACTTCAAGATTTAAATTGAGTGCTTATACTATAAGAGTTAAAATGGAATTCAAATCTCTTCCGTTTCGTTAATTTTTTTATCCTCCTTTTTTCTGAAAAAAGGGAAAAAGTAGGATTTTCTTTAGTGGATGCCTCGTGCTAAAATGGCCTGGACAAAGGGTGAACTAACTCCAAAAATCCATCCTCAGTTTGGATTACAGGCTGCAACTTGCCTTTTGAAATAGGAGTAAGCCCTTCTATGGCATTTGGTAACCATCTAGTAAAATTATATCTCTGGGAAATAGAGACAGTTTTGTCGAAATAGTGACACCTTTGGACATTTTAATAAAATCCTACTAAGGTGGAAGAATGAGACCTATTTGTTCTTTTGTTATACCTCATTAAGTCAAAAGGTATAAAATAACAAAACAATATAGATAGGTTCATCATCATTTGCATCAATAGAAGAATCTTCATCATTAGTATAATTACAAGTAGGAAGATCGAATTATGTTTCTTCATCCTCACTTGATTTCTCTTTAAAGAGAGAGTCATCGTGTTCATCTTTTCATATAGGCATCATGGCCTTAATAGATTAAAGGATCTTGATAGCCTTCTTAGTCCTCTTAGGGCATCTTCTGGGATAATACCCTAGTTAGCCACATCGTTTGAAAAATCAAATTCTGCTTTCTTTTTTCTATAGAAACTAGGATAGATTTTGAATGAATTTTTTTAAAAAATTATGTCTTTTCTTCTTTATATCCCATTCATAATTCTTCTTATCCTTGTAATTGATTTTTAAATAAGGCCTTTTGCAAGTCTAATTAAGTTGTGGTCTACCTTTCATCAATGCATTGAAAAATTTTACTATTCACATAATTTGTCTATTATCACTAAAGCTTGTTAATAAATTTCTCTAAGGTAGATTTCTGTCACTGTGGAGGGAATTAATAATTCTTTGTAGCTTTGGTTTTAGCTCATTAGGAAGGGATTCAACGAAAATATATCTAAGATTAACATCATTGTAACCTTTAAGCATATAATTTCTTTCGGACATTCTCTAAAAATGTTTCTATAATTCTTGTCTATTTATAGAATAGCATTTCATTTCAAAGTATTTGTGTCAGCTATGTCAATCAATGAGTTGAAAATCTATAATAAATTTTTTGTGAATCATTCCTAGTGGGAATTAACCTATGAAAGTTGTTCAATTTGTATGTATTTGTGTTCACCAAGACTTTAGAACTATTGTTGTAGGCATTTTATCATTCTAGAAACAAATTTTGTTAATATTTATTTAAGAGAGGAATTTAATCTAGTCGTCTAAAGGTTTATTCAATTATTAAATTCATGTAGTCGATCTCTACATTCTGTTGGAGGAATGTCATCAAAAATGAACCTTGATCCTGAAGAAGGTCAATTGGTGAAAAATGCCTATGGTCTAGCAAATTCAGTCATTGACACAACATCCTTATGGAGATTTATAACCATTAGCATTTGAGATATTTCAAGGAGTTCTACAAATTAGTTTAAATTTTCAGAGCTTTCAAAATTTTCTGTCAAGGAGTTGGATACTTGACTGTTAGAGCTACCGAGGATTGGTTGAAGAGTTGCAATGAACTCTTGGGTTTCCATAGGCTTCTTTTTCCTTTCCATATGTGGTGAAAGTCTTTCTCTTGGTGGATAAGAAGGAAATGTTGTAATCTAGAGAGATTTGATCTAAGGAATTTGACTAGCTTTAATGTTTGGTGTTAAAGGGACATCCTTTGGTTTTTTGTCAAGTTTATTAGCTTTTATAGATTTTAAAAGGCTTTCTCTAAACAACAGATAGGACACTTTGAAAATCTTTATATAATCAATGGCTTCAAGTTATGATGGAATGGAATAAGTAGGTTGTATAGCTGGGAAGGTTGACAGGTATGATTCATATATTCCTCTAGACTCCCCTTTTACAATGTTTGACTTAATTGTTTTAAGCCCTTCTTGGGCCTTTTGTAATTCTTTTTCCTTTTTGAAAAATTTTAGTCTAAAATAATATTTGATGATATATCTTCACAAATTATAATCAAATTATGCAATTTTATTGAGCAATTTCTAATTTAACTACTGAATGTGGATGTGCACAAAATCAACTTTTGAACGAAACTATTATGTCTAATGTGATAAGCTGTCAAGCTTAGAACTAATACAATAAAGGGCATTATTTTATACCATTGCAATCTTAGTATGCTAGTTCAACATCGCTTCTGTGGGAGAAATAGGCACATAGTTCCCTTGTGGCCCTATCTCAGCAAATTTTGCAAAGGTTCTTGAAGATAACTTAGTCAACTTATTAGTTATCTCCCTACTTATTTTTATTAATAATAATTTTACCACCTAAACTCCTATAAGAGTTTAGAGGCGGATAAGAACAACTGTAGATCAAATCTTAGGTATGCTAGTCAAGACACAAGCCCTTTTCTTCTTACAGGCGTCAACTATCAAGGTCTGTCTCTTAAAGATTTAAGCTATCTAGCTTTTTCCATATAATTCAAAACTCAAATAGGATCAATGATTCAATATTTTTTTATGCATTGGATAAAAGCATAATATACTTATATCTTTGTGTGACAGAAGTAAACTTATTTAGAATATAACAATACACCAAATTTTATTAATTTTTAGAGCTTCCTAGCTTTTTTTAGTAAAATAGTATTAAGTTAACCTTGTTATCCTTAAAGTCACATGTTTAAGTCATTGGATGCTTTACATGCTTGCAAGAGATTCTAGCAGCAAGATATGTAAGACTGGGCAGGTACTGTGGGCCCCAGTACGTAGGTCTTACGTCTAAGATCCTCTCGTATCGAAGAGGGGGTATAAGAGGGAGTTAATGATTCAAGCTAAGCATACATAGCCAAAAAAGATATAAGGGTGATTTTGTGACTTAACTAGTCAAGATAGCTTTTTTAATAAAATGATGAGAGTTAACACCCATGAGAAAAAAAAAGGATTGTATCTTGACTAAATTACTTGAGATTTGAGCTATAATTATTCTTATATGCCTCTAAACTCTTATAAGTGTTCAAGTCAAGTACAACCTATCTGGTTCCCCATCCCCTCTATGGTATTAAAGCCAATCCTCTAATGCAAGTGGTAAAATCAAGGTTTTTATTTTCACACAGCACTAGTTAGTATCAGCCAGTGTGCACCATACCTATTGAAAACTAGTATTTTTTAAGTTGCTACCATATTGAATGTAAATACCGGCCAATACCGGCTATATCGATTGGTACTAGCCGGTAAGTCCGGTTTCAATAAATATCAAGATTAAATTGCAAAATATAATACTACAGAAACTAAATTGAAAAAACCCCCTAACAACAGCCCCAACACTAACATTAATGCCGCAAATAAAAGATCTTCCCTCTTCCAAGTCCTGACGGCAGTCTTAATGCCCTCTCCTACTGATATCTATGCAAGATGGAGGTAGAACAATAAAAGACCACAAGCTTCTACGCCATCATGAAAACTAGTAAAACTCTTAAAGTTACAGACTAGATGGCAAATAGATGGGTGCATCCATGTATCACTATATTGTGGTTTTCTTTTGGAAGTAAATAAGCTAAAAGCTATCAAAAGATAATGATGTGACAGAGTTAGGTTTAGATGAATAGTTTGGAGAAATAGTGAAACAAGATGATATTATGATAATATACTCGTTGTAGACTTGTAGTATTACTTGTTTATATGCTATTTAGTTTAATGAAAAATAAATATAATAAAAAAGAAGCAAAATTATTATACAAAATATATATTATTATTAATTTTTGAAATAGAATAAAAATATATAATTTATTTAGTATAATATATTAAAGAATTATTTTATCAATTTAAAATAAATTATGAGCATATTAGATAATCAATTTATTTTTGGTCTCTTATTAATAAATTTTCTATTAATTCATATTTATATTTACAATTTTTTAGTATGATATTA
>JAOXYD010097757.1:0-11818 GCA_028565735.1 Pinacopodium congolense | reverse complement strand
AAAGTGGTACATATAGTGGAACATGCTTATTTTGGCAAGATGAGAAATTTCAATAATGGTAATAGGGCTTATACCAATGGGAGGAAAGAACTTCTTAACCTTAGTGGTGAGGGAATGGTTAGCCATTGAAAGGATGGGACGAATGTGCTTCTATGTTTGTAAGAGGATAGAGCAGTGTCTCTTTACATGTTGATTTCTCAATTTATAATGGAAGAACCAATCCATCCATCTGAGTAGTTAGCTATTTGGTAGAATCATTTTACTGTGGTCTCTCTTTTTTGCCAGAATCTCCTTGAAGATTTCTTGGTAGTAGTGATTCACTGAGTCTTTAAGTTGTCTACCAGTATATTCACAAAAGAACAACACAGCTTTCCAGAAGTCTTTATTTCCATCAGTCTGCACGATGCTTTTTCCTTTATCAGGAATCTTCAGTGGGAGTAGATGGTGACTGACCTGCTTTAGTTGATTAGGACTCTATGGTGATAGATTCTTCTGGAGTAATTTGGACAAGTGACTAGTGTGACGAGATACATGAGGGACATAATCCCTAATATAATTGAAAATCCCCAGAAAATGATGGAATTGATTAACAATAAGATATATATCTGGGAAGTTTAATAATTTACCAACTATATGTGGGCTAGGCTAGAAGAATCCATCCTAAAACTTCATGCTTAGAAACTCTATTTGGGTTAATCCGACCTGACTTTTACGGACCGAAAGTATGATCCCATACTTTTCAGTAATGTAGATCTTTTTGGGTTTGAGAGTAGAGCAGGATATCATCAATGTAGATCAAGGCACTTTATAAGATGAGCTCATAAATCTTGATCATATCCTTCTAAAATAGTGATGGTGTAACCTTTAACCCAAGTGGCATGACTGTCCATTGATACTGGGCATTGGGAATGCATAATGTAGTTTTGGGCCTATCTATAAGATCTACACCCAATTGTTAGAATCCATCTTTCAAATCAAATTTGGAAAATATTTTGACCTCCTAGAAGAATAACACTTACGTGTTGATCTTAGGCAGAGGAAACTTATCATCTTGTAAGAAAGTATTTAGAGGTTTATAATTATTGACTAACCTTTTCTTTCCTCTCTTTTATTCTTACCATTTGTTGACATAGAAAGCTTGCCATGCCTAATCTGACTTGGTAGGTTCGATCAGTCATTACTTTAAGAGAATAGCACATTCTTCTTATGCCATCTTTAAGTCTTTTGGATTCATTCCCGGATGAGTTGCCTTGGTAGTATTAATGTCCTCATTCTTCTTGAAAGGAAATTGGACATAGAAGTCTGAATTCTTCCATAAAGGATGAGGATGGTGGAACTGATCATGACTCTCTGGACAATAGTGTAAAATCTATTCTCTAATATCTTTATATCCAAAGGGAACATCTTGTAATTTAAAGATGTTACGATCTTTTGTATATAGTTGAAAATCCTGCTTGTAACAAATACCTTGAGGTAGGATTTGTAACTTTTTTGCTTGGCAATAAATATCCATTCCAATAATGATGCCAGGACTAGGAAGGTTGCTGCTTAGTACTTTTTTCCAGACAATGCAATTTGGACAGAACTTGATCCCAATCCTTCATTTTGTAATGAGATCAATCTTGAATGATTTTCCATCAGCTGTAGTGAAGTATTCTTCATAAGGATTCCATTCTTCCTTAAGAAGAATATGCGGCTTCATGACACTCTTACAAGATCCTATATCCATATAACCAATTGCAGAAATTGGTTTAAGATATTTTTCAAGGAGTATCCGAAGTTTAACATACAGTCGCGTTACGATTGGCTTCTTTGGTTTGATCTTCAGATAGGACTGTTTCACCATATAGAGAGGCTCCTCATCTTCTTCATCAACAGAAGAGACTTCATTATCAGAGAGATCATAGGCAGGTAATGTAAATAGAGTTTCCTCATCTTCACTTAATTGTTCTTCAAAGAAGGGCTCTATATCTTCATCATCCCGTATATGCATTATCGCTTCGATAGACTGTAAGATCTTCATGTCTTTCTTGGTTCGTTTAGGGCATTGTCTTGCATAATGACCTAGTTGCCCACATAGATAGCACGTATTTGATTTCTTTGTCCCCGGAGCTTGTCGTTTAAAGAATCGTATCTTCCTTTTTTTTCTTCTATGGGGAATTTCAAAAGGATGCCTTTTAAAGTGGTTCTTCTTCTTTGAATGGCATTTACACTTTTCAGTGTCTTTACACTTGATCTTGAGATAAGACTTCTTACAAGCTTGTTTGAACGCGATCCTCCTTTTATCATAGCCTTGAAAAACTTTTGTTGTTCACACAATTTGTCTAATGTGACCAAGGCTAGTTGATAGATTTCTCCAAGAGAGATTTCGGATATATCTCTGTGGAGAGCACTGATCGTACATTATAGCTCTGGCTGTAAATCATCAGCTAATGAAGAAATGAATGTGTACCTGAGATTTACGTCATTAAGCCATTGAGCATATAATATCTTTTAGACATCCTTTGAAAATGCTTATGCAAATATTTTCGATCCACGGAGCAACATTTCATTTCAAAGTATTTATGTCTAATCTGTCGGTCAATTAGTTGGAAATCTCCTATGAATTATTTGTTAATTATTCCTAAAAAGGAACTAGCATTGGGAACTTGAATAGCTTGTATGTGGTGGTATTCACCTAAGCTTTGGAACCATTCTCTTAGGTTTCCGGTCATTCGTGAGACAAATTCTGTTAGAATTTCTCTGAGAGAAACATCTGGCTTTGTCATTTGAAGGTTGATCCAGGCACTAAATTCAAGTAATTGATCTCACCATTTTGTAGGTGGAATATCATCAAAAATAAACCACGGTCCTAAAGTAGGAAGACTTGCAGGAGCTATTTGTGGCCTAACTGGTTCGATCATTGATTTAACATCTTCAACTTCTGGTTCGATATATGTGTCTTATGGTATAACCATCATCAACTAGGAGATCTCAGTGAGATCTAAAAATTGTTCAGAGCTTTCAGAGTTTTCTATAAAGGAATCAGAGTTATGGCTTTTAAAACCCTTAGACTCTTGACTATCAGAGATATCTTGGATGGGTTAAAGAGGTGCGATGAACTCATGGGTTGTCATAAGTTCTTTCTTCTTTTCCATATCATGGGAAGGTTTAGTCTTAGGTGGAGATGTTGGTGGTGTTTTAATTTGTAATGGATTTTGAGTAACACTGGCACACGAGGTTGAAGGAATATCGTATGAAGGCGAAGGAACATCCTTTGGCTTTTGAGTTAGTCTAGAAGGTTTTGTAGATGTTAGAAGGGCAGTCTTTCTGAACAAAGGGTACGACATTTTAAAGGCTTTGCTGTAGTCAGTAGCTCCAGGATATGTTGAAGTATTGTGAATGAGCTATATAGCTGGGAATGTAGAACGGTACGGCTCATATGAGCTCTTCTTTGATCTTCTGTAATTCTCTTTCCTTTTTTGAAAAATCAAGCCCATTATATTGTTGGTCAACATACCTTCTTATATTATAATCGAGTTGAGTAGCTTACTTGAGTAACCTTTAGTGTAGCTTTTGTACTTGCCGAGATATAAAATTGACTCTGGAATTTAAGTCTTGTGTTTGTTGAGATAACCCATCAAGTTTTGAATCAATCCTCTGAATAACATGTTTTTGGAAACTGCATCTTTGGTTTGCCAGTTCAGCACTTCTTATGCCTGAGAAAGAGAAATAAGATGTCCGTGAGGAGTGACACTTGTAGATCTGGAATAAAGCCGAGCAGAGACACCATTCGTCTTGTTTGTCTGAGCCTCTAATGCTGGAAAATCTTCTTCGTATGATCTTATCACCATGCAAGGTATAGGTGCTGAGACATTTTCAAGAGCCTTAGAGATCAGTGATACAGAACATTTTTGTTAGATCCAGTTTTCTTTTCCAACCACTTTTAATAATACAGGTAGATCCTTTGGCTTGGGTTGAGGATTCTTAAGACCAATCCAAGGTCTTGAATCAGGACCATTATGATTTGATTTGGGCCATATCTTCTTTTAAGGTTGGCACATTTTCTTCTCAGAATTTTTTGGAATATAGTTATCATCGTCATCTTCACTGTCAAAATATCCATCCATCCATCCATTGACATGACTGACATACGCTTCATGTCCATCAGGAAAGACAGAATTAATTGGGGGTCCATCAATACCTTCTCGATGAGAGAAAGTTTGAGTAACCATCAAAATAGACCCAGATAGTTTAGGTGAATCTGGATGCTCTTTTCTTGGTCTATTGAAAACAAACTTGAAAGTACCGTCTTTCAATCTCTATATGATTGGAGGAGCGGTAGTATGGATTGAGCGACAGTAAAGAGTATGGAATTCTTTTTCATAGCATGTATTCCATTCAACTGGCAGTAGCTCAGCCAGTTGTCTAGGTGGCAACTATCTTGGGATTTGAATGATGGTGGTCTCATCTTGAGATTTGTCTTATACTATATACAAGGCATCTGATGTAGAGTTAGAAAAGTTCTAATCTAGAGCATGATTTTGTACTCTATAAATGATTTGATGGTGTAACGTAGCCATGATAGCAATAGGATCATGCTCAACTCCAATTATCTGGATGTAGATTTTTAATCTCGTAGGCAAAGTCAAATCGTCGAGTTTAATGTTGAAGTCTGGAGCGATGGCCATTATGACACTCCCATTTTTTAGAGTAGTCAAGAGAGTACCAATCAAAATATTTTGGTACTGTGTATAGATCGTATCTAGCAGAGATATCCGACCTATAGCCGGAATACCTTTTCTTCCATGTAAGGTCAGAACCATGCGAATGGCACTAATATGGAGATGTGTGTAACCCTGTTTTCACCAAAAAGCAATCAACTCATAAAGAAATTCGAGGGTGACATATTGCTCTTCAAAAGTGGATTTTAAACCACATTGATCCAATCTAGAACCTTGGATCAATTCTTTAGGGTGAGGTTTATGAGTGGAGCTTAAGGAGTGAATACTCCTTATGATATATCTATTACGGTGGTATAGGCTATAGCGACTTAATAACAGAAGCTGAGTATCACTGATTTTTGTATCATTAGGTAGATGGGTGATTTTTACTAGATTTTCTATTTTATAAGAGAGGGTGTGCTTAATATTTTTTGAAAGTGGTCCTAATGAAAGGGCTGAAGATAAATATAAAGGATTTGCAGAAGAGGTTGAAGGTTCACTTATGGTAACCGGGGTTCTCTCTCTACTCACTCTTATCAACAATAACTTTAGCAGAACTTTACCACTGCTATAAGAGAAATGTTAAGCTTTGATACCACTCGTGCTTGTAACTCAGCCTCAATTTAGTTATAGTCTTCTTTTATGAACTGATACCATGAAGAGACTAAAGTAAAAAAGATTGAGAACAAAGAGAGTAACTATATTTGATGTACTCATACTAAAAGAGATATTTTTTCATCTATTTGATATAATTCAAGATCTATGGTAGCTATTATAACTAGGATATGACAAATAGAAACAATCCTTACAATTAGCAAAAATTATTATGTATAATCAATTCATACTTATTATGTATATCATTTAACTACAAGTCATGCTTTATGTTTTTCTATCCTATCATTAGCCTTCCATTTTATTTTGAAAACCCAATTTTTCTTAATTTTTCTTTATCCTTTAACAAAGTTGACCAAGTCCTATATTTGATTAAAGTAAGTCATTTCTTTCTTTATTGATTTCATTCATTTTTCTTTAGCAAGAATGTTAAAAGTCACATTTACATTTCTTGATTCATCTTCTTTTTTAGGTATAATCATGTGAATTTCTCTTTCAATTTCAAAAAGACATTGGGAAATGATTCCATGATTACTTCAACATAATTGATGTTTGTAAGAAACAAATTCGTTAATGTCCTAATTATTTCTACTTGAATCAGATATTGTAGGTGAACTTTCATCAATTAGTAACTTAAATTGAACTCGAATCAGTTTTTTATTTTCTATATTACTCTCACTCAGATGAAGTTCACTTGCTTAATTCCATATAACAAAATCATTTTGATCAAAGTCTCATATAAAGATAGATACTTACCTATTTCACTTTGCTTTGGAAAATCATTTTTTATAACTGTGACTTCTCGTGATTCAAATTCAATTATACTTTCATTGTTTATTTAGTTATGATCATATGCTCTTTTAAATGTTCAAAGTATCTAATAAAGATACTTTCTCCTCTCTAGGGCCTAATTTTCTATATTTATGAGAGAGATTATGAATATAAGTAACACAATCATAAGGTCTTAAGTTCATCACATCAATTTTTTTACTTATCCATAACTCATATAGGGTACATATAACTGATTTTATAAGTACCAAATTAAGTATTTAAGTGATTATCAACAGGGCTTCACCCTAAAATGTAATTGATAAATTTGTTTGTGAAAACATGAACCTAATCATTTCTAACAGCATTATATTTCTTCATTCTGCAATCTTTTTATTGTGAGTTTTTAGGGATAAACAACTGACTTTCTATTTCTTTTTCATCATATAGTATTTTGTATTTATCATATAAGTATTCTTGTCCTCAATAAGTTTTTAATATTTTATTTTCTTATCTAATTGATTTTTTTTATCAAATTCATATATTTTTATAAAGTAATTTAATGCTTATAATTTTTGGTAAATCAAATATACATGACCATACTGAGTAGAATCATCTAAAAAAGTGATGAAGTATATAGTCCAACGTATTTCTCTTATATTTATTAGACTACATATGTCAAAATGAATTAATTACAATTGATAAAAAGCATATGTTCTCTTTCCAATAGCTTTCTTGCCATTTTGCCAACTATACAATATTCATAAATAATAAATCTACTTGATTTAGATTACGTAATAGATCTTTTTATACTTATTAACTTATTCGATTATAACCAATATAACATAGGCTAACATACTACAAAACTAAATCATTATTAAAATTACTAGATGAAGTGATTACATCTAGAATAATGAAACCAGACAACATAAAACCACAATAGTAATAAATGTTTTCAATGTATGAATTCATTCTACCACTATGGAAGTTTACATAAAATTAAAGCTTAACTAATACAAAAGTATAAATAAGATTCCATCAAATCTTTGAAGCATACAATAGTTTATGTAGAATTAGATAATGATAACCATGTAAATCTAAATTATATGTGTCAATCCCTTATATAGTAACCTTTGAGATATCTATAATATAAATACATTGTGTTTTATATATGATTTTATAGAATTTTATGAAGACATTCCTATCCTTTGCTATATAATTGGTTAGTATTAAGTTTAAAATCTATAAAGGATACGATTTCGTTAGAAAGATAGAACAAAAAGCATTCATAAAACTAATGTCATTACTATAGTATTGTATTATTTTCAACTCGCAACAATTACGAGTGAAATAATCATTGTTGCCACAATTATAAAACTTAACTACTTTCATTTTCTTCTTTTTAAAAGGATTTTTTCTTTTTTTATGTTGGTTTTATTTGGCTTTTTCTAAATCCCTGTTATTATAGTTAGGCCCTTTATTCTTTTTCCACTTAAAGTACATAATGATTCTTACACTTTTTGTTTATAAATTCGTATGATATAGAACCAACAACATATACCTCAATGAAATCTTGGAAGCTTTAAAGTTTCTTCTTCTAACATAAGGTGCCTCATGGCATCCTCCATCATCTTAAAGCTTTTATTGCAAGTCAAATACATTTTCACATGCTCCAAACTCGAAGGTAAAGAGTGAATTACAACATGCACTTGTTGCTCCTTAAATCATACATGACCAACATCCCATAGCTTAGTTATTTTATTTGACATTTATCTCAAATTATTTTTCTTTGTATGATATGGACACTTCTCATAAGTATTAAACTTGAAAGTGAGCAACCTTATTTTGGTTGTTGAGGTACTTCTGAAACACGCAACCAAAGTGAATAGCATGTCCCTAATATTTTTCATATTTTCTAAACTCGCACATTATATCATTATCGCACATTATATCATTATCCATACTACTCAATAATATAATGTGAGCTAACAAGTTTTTCTTTTTTCAAGTCTCATATGCATTATGGTTCCTTTTGTGTGGGGTCATATTGTCTTCTTTAGGAACATTCATGGTTATATTTAATGAATTTAAAGTCTCTTACTCTTCCAATATATATTGGATTTTCATGTTCCATATTTCACAAATTTCACCGTGTAATTTCTCATTTTTATTGAGTTCAACAACAATGTTTTTTTAATAAATTTCTATAGTAAGAAAGAAATACTATAGGCGTACGTTATTTTCATATCATATATTCATAAAGTGAATAATTGAAATTCAATTGCTCAGGAAATAAAAAGATCACATATGTTCTCAATCATCATTTATGTAATAATTAACTACTCAAATGAAATTTCATACATAATTCATTAAACAAAGATGTTGAGAAGTCGGAACATTAAGCTCATTCATTCATTTCTAAAACACATACATATTATTTAGTAACTAATAAAGTATTAAACAATTCATGTTGTTAAATAATATTATCTTTCTTATTAGTTAATTGTTAGAATAGAAATCTGAGTATTAAAAACTTATTTCTAATTTTTATTCAATTAAATAAATTAATTTATCTCAAATAGCTTATTTATAATTAATCAACTTTAATGATTATAATATTATGATTGTACTAATTAATTTATCTAATCACAATAATCTTAATTAGAATTATATTTCTAGTTTTAGTTGAACTAATCAGTCAAACAAATATAAACTTAGTTATATTAATTAGAGGATCTCTAAACCAAGGTTTTTATTATCATTCCGTTGCAGACGGTACTAGCCAGAACCCACCATACCGACCCATGAATAGAATGATAGTGCTACTTGTTGCTCTAAAGGACAATATCAGCTATTTTGGTCGGTATCGGCTAGAACTTAAGTCTTGGTACCTTACCGAGACTTAAGCATAATTTTCGAAAAATAAAACTTGCCCCTCACTCATCTTTTCAACGTTTCTTATCCCACTCCTATATTTCTTCAACCTTCAGCAACCCTCTCCAATCCATTGTCAACACTACTTATTGCTCCAAAGGACAATATCAGCTATTTCAGTAGGTATCGGCTGGAACTTAAGTCTCGATAGCTTACTAGGACTTAAGCGCAATTTTTGAAAAATAACACTCCCCCTTTACTCGTTTTTTTAGTGTTTCTCATCCTACTCTCCCATATTTCTTCAACCTTCGACAACTCTCTCCAATCTACTATCATCTGCCCACTGCTGCGCAATGCCCATATGCACCTCTATTTTGTTACACCTCACCCGCATGGTACTCCCCTATGCATTGTTGTTTTCTCCACCAACCTTGCATGTTGTTGGCAACTAAACATGACCACCACCCCTCCACCTTCTCTACTCCCCTCATAAACCACCCCACAACATTATAGCCACACAAACTTCCACTCTTGGAGTATGGACTCCAGAACTATCCAAGATCCATAATATGGAATTTTGGATAGTATAAATAAAAAAAAATTGAACTCCCCTTGTTTATTTTTTATTTTTATTTTAAAACCAAAATATTTAATTGTTTATGGTTTTTTTATTAATAAATTGTCTTCCATTCAAATTTTCTTTTAAAATTTTTTATTTTTAAAAATTAGAATGTTTATAATTTTAATTTTATTTCATAAGCTATCTTCTACAACAACAATATTTATTTTTTTCCTATTTTTTCATAATAATTATTTTTATTTAATTTTTTCTTATATAAATAAAATTTTAATTGATTTTATTTAAAAAATCATTTTTATTTTTTGTCTCTAATTAATACTAAATTTGATTAATGACATTAAATATTTTATTAATTCATATTTATATTTGTAATATTTTTTAATATGATACTAAATGACGCTAGCCACATAACCCTTGATTTATTCAAAAATAATAGATCTTTTTTAATAGCATCGCCATTCGACCAATACAGTTGTACTTTGATAATCTATCTGTTGTATTTTCAGTAACAATAATAATAATATCACAGGGTCGAAGCATTTAGAGGTCAAGTATTTTACTATAAAGGAATTGGTGCAAAATGGTGGCATTACCGTAAAGTATATTTTAATAGAAAATATGCTCACAGACTCACTAACTAAAAGACTACGACTCATCAATTTTCAAAGACATGTCGATAATATGGGTGTACAAAAATCTTTTGACAATGTTAGTTAGGAGTATACAAATTAAAAGTCTTTAGATTTGTGTCAATCTTAAGTATTTCGAGGTCATTGGGCATTATTACAGTATAACCGTTACTATATCTCCAGACACATACAGTTATCTCGAGATACCAGAAGTATATTGAGGCATAGTGGGATAAAAGTGCTCATCCCATACAGATATATCTAAATTCAATTTATCATAAAGTAGAGATACTGAGATCGAAAAACGAAGCGTGATATCTACGTTATCGTATCATGTAGTTTGGTAAATGATATTTTCTCACTCATCTTAGTAAGGTTACTCGATGTGAGTTATTATATTGGAACTGTGTCGCTATATGATGCATTTTTCTAGTATTTTTCAGAATTGATAGCCTTATGGAATGGAGTGTGTAACGTTATTTATCTATGGATCCTAAAGTAATCCTATCGTTGTTTTTACTTGATCATTCGGTTGAGACAATTAATGTTGTCTATGGGAGATAATGTTGGAATAATTTTATTGGACCACAATCTATTTAATTGTTCCAGTATTTAATTTGGGCAACATTAATTAGATTAAGTAAAAATAATTAATTGGATTAATGATCCATAAAAGATAAATATTTGTCTAGAAGAAAATGTGACCCTATCAGTGTGCGCGGACAGGTTATTAGATTGTGATGGGGTTATCTAATAAAAAACTGTTTATAAGGACCAATATTAGATCTCTTGCTCTTACTATATATAGACTTGTCTCTTTAGTCACTTGAACCATTACAAGAACCAAACATTAGAAAATAACAAAAAGTCTAGGACAAAAAACTCTCTAACCTCTCTCTACTCTCTGCAAATCTCTCCCTCTCTTTGTGTTATTTTTTTGTGTTTTTTAAGTGATCCACGACAACTACGATGACCAAATTTTCACATTTTTTAGACAAATAGACACAAAATCAGGTACGATTTTTACATATTTCATGTTTATATGGTTAGATCCGGAATTTCTTCATGTTTTTTAACATAAAATATCTTAGAAAGACATCATGAGTGGCGACGCTAGTCATTAGTGGCGTCATCCATTGCCAATGACGATTACTACCATTGGTGTCACTACCAAATAGTAGTATAGGTTCAACGATGTTGTATGGGGCAAGTTCCAACGTCTGGCGTATCCAGTTTTTTATATTTTAATTAACACTTAATTAATTAATAACGCCTAAGTTTCCTCAATTTCATTATTAATTTCTCCTTATATGTTAATGAATAATTATTCAACATAAAATGATTATATTAGTAATTAAATAGCAAAGTTTCCTAGTAAGCAGAGGAAAAATAAAGGACATAATTTTTCAAAAACAAGGATTATTCCAAATCGTACAAATAAAAATAATTAATTTCATACAAATTTTATCCGTTATTTTCAAGATGCGTATATATCTTGCTTTGATATTAATAACATAATTTTTAATCATAGATTTGAGGATTATCTTATACTTCATCCCAAAAAAAAAAAATCAGTGATTTTCCCTCTTTTTTTACTAAACTTTACAGCCCGAAAAAATATATAAGGACTATTACTACTGAGATACCTGTTT
>JAOXYD010097746.1:0-11818 GCA_028565735.1 Pinacopodium congolense | reverse complement strand
TAGAGTCCTATTCAGATGGGGGTGTCATCTGATTGGCCACGTGATGTAATCCTGATAGTGGTAGAACGTGATCTTAGAACGATCTTAAGAAGTGGGGTTCAGTTAGGATTCAGAATTGTAACTTAACTGTAACTTGGCTTCCAAGCTAGAGGGTCTATATATAGCTCATTCGAGCTTAGCTCTACTCATTTAATCAGAGAGAGCTTCCTTGTATTCTTTTGAGGTGAAGTAATATAAATGTTGGTATTTTACCGTATCTCTTGTGTCCATTGTTGCCTACTTTATTTCTTTGTTTGCTCTATTGCATTCTTATTTCAAGCGTGCTAGCGAAACACTGTGAAGGGTGTTGAAGGCTGAAGTCTTGCTTAAGCAGACCTAAATGAGACTGTCGTACAAGGGTGTTGGTTCTAATCTTCGATGAAAGACCGAGTTCCTAGGAGGTCCCTGTATCACCTAGCATGTCTATTTAACAATAGGCAATGTCATGTCTATTTAACAATCTCGACAAATTGAAAAAAAGTTGGGAGAATTGGACACTGAAATTAGACAAAAATCTTTACTACATTAATCCAACCTTACCACGTTGCCCTATTCCATTAGAAACTCTTATCATAGTATGCTCAACTCTGAAGAAGGCTACTTTTGAAGAAGGTTTTCCTCAATGAGATGCCCATTTGTCATGTTAAATAAAATAAATTCATTTGTTTAAAGATTTTGTTAGTTTGCATATGAAACTAAAAAGGTCTTAATTCATATTTTATATAAAGTTAATTTTAAATATATAGTTTTATAGAGATAGTTGAATAATAAACAAATGAATATACATGTATCATAGCAACTTTACTTTAAAATAAATATTACTATCCTGTTTAAATTAACATTAATTCATAAAATTTTTGTTTGAATTTTAATATCGTAGTCTCAAGCCATAAATATTTTTTTGCTGCATCATATATGATAGTTATAGGGCCCGTTCGTTTGTGATTTTTTTGTTTTGATTTTTGGTTTTTCTAAATATAAAAATCGAAAAAATAACACACTAATATAATACAGAAATTGAGAAATACAACACAAAAATTCATAAAAATACACAAAATCCAATACATAAATACAAAAATCACAATAAAAAACTACAACTAAAAGTTGAATCAAATGGCCCTTAGTCTTTCCCCTTTCAGATGATTAAATCTCAAATAAGAATGTAAAATGTCTAAAAAAGTTTCTCAAAAGTTATATGTCGTAAAAGATAAATTTTAATTATAGAGTTAAGATTAATCAAATTTTCATATATATTTGTGGATTATAATAAAAAATTGAATTGCAATATATATAAAAATTCATTAATTATTTTATAATTTTAAAAGATTATTAAAAAATACAGGAAACCAATATCGGTTAAGTGCCAAAATTGATTCCACTCCACTTTGATTAAAAAATTAATACGAATTTGTGTTGGTTATTCCCAACTTTGATTCCACTCCACTTTCCCCTATTATAGGATAACGCTCTAATACCAAGCTTTATCAATTGAAAGCAATTTATGCATGATCAATTAACAATAAAAGCATTCAATAAACAAATTAAAACATACCGTTATCCATCATCATTTGGTTGCTTAAGAATTCATTTCCTCTATGCCTTGTTAATGTTTGCTCTGATGATAAGAGAACTTTCCGTTATGATTTTTTAATAACAATATATTGAAAGGGAGAGGGAAGGGCTTTATAAACTCATTTGTTTCTAATTTCTTTAAAACCCAATAATTATCATATTAGGCTCTTTTATTTAGAAACAAGTTACATAAATCACATGGAATATAGATTGAATAATCTAACAAACTCCCACTTGACCCATGTTACTGCTTGATGATTCACTAATAACCTAAAAGTGTGCATTATATATATTGAATCAATCATCTTTAATTGAATTGAGATGATTGGATCAAAGCGGCCACAAGTTATACAACATAGTTCCTTCCATGAATCACATAATTAAATAAATTCATAAAAATTTTAAGTGGGTAATACTGTAATTGTTATCGTAAAAAAATAATACTTGTATACAATATAATATGGATAACAAGTCAATAAGCAAAAATATGACTATAATTAAATTTATAAGTGTCATAACAATTCGAGTAAGACAATCATATGTATATATACATGTTAGAGCACTATGTTAGTAGGGATTTATCGATGATGCCCATCCTTTCAACATGACTAATAATTGTTTTGGGCGGCAATCATTTAGTTAACGAATCTGCTCTCATCAGATCAATACCAACATGCTCAATTGATACTTTATATTTTTGAACTTCTTCTTTCACAAATAAGTATTTCAAATCCATGTGTTTCGCACCATTCGAATATTTGTCATTCTTAAAGAAGAAAATGGTTATGGAGTTGTCATAATAAATTCTTAACGATCTAGTTATACTGTCGATACTATCAAGACCTAAGATAAAGTTTCGCAACCACAATCCATGAACCGTGACCTCAAAAAATGCTACAAATTCAGCCTTCATGGTGAAAGTAGCAATAACAAATTATTTTCCAATCTTTCATAAAACTGCTTCTTCAGTTAATAGGAACATATAACCAAATGTAGATTTTCGTGAGTCCATACAATCGACATAGTCTAAATTCGAGTAACCTATCACTTCCAGATGGTTTGACTTTTTATATGTGAGCATAATTTTTTGTGCCTTGTAAATATCATGATACTTTCTTTGCAACTTTCCAGTGGTTAATGCCATAATTACTTTGATATCGACCTATCATTTTAACAGCAAAACTGATATCTAACCGAGTGCATATTTGAGCATACATTAAGCTTACAACTACTGACGCATATCAAATAAACTCCATTTCTTTAAGTGCCAAATCGTTCTTTGGACATTGCATTTGTCTAAATTTGTCCCCTTTTGAATTAGAACTATCCTTACGGAGCACTTTTTTATTCTAAATCTCTCTAATACTTTCTTGATAAAACCTTTCTGAGACAATCCTAACAATCCTTGTGATCTATCACGAAATATTTCTATTCTTATTATATAGGATGTCTCACCCATATCTTTCATTTCTGTTTATTATAGAGAAAATTATGTATATCATATAACAAAATCATGTCATTAACAGCAAAGATATCATCAATATATAGAGCTAATATAATAAACTTGCTCTCACTAACCTTTATATAGATACATTGATCAACGATGTTCTCTACAAAACCATATGTCGTAAGGGTATCATTAAATTTGAGATATCATTGTCGGGAAGCTTGTTCTAATCCATATATTGACTTATTTAATTTATACATTTTCCTGTGATTTTAAAACCTTCCGATTGGTATATATACACTTCTTCTTTTAAGTCACCATTGAGAAACGAAGTCTTTACATCCATTTGGTAAAGCTTTAAATTATAACGAGTTACTAAAGCCATGACAATCTTTAAAGAGTCCTTCTTTGAAACTGGAGAGAAGGTCTCTTTATAGTCAATGTCATCCTTTTAAATGTAATCTTTGGCAACAAGTCTAGCTTTATACCTTTCAATGTTTCCTTGTGAGTCACGTTTGGTCTTAAAGACCCATTTACAACCCACTTGCTTTACACCTTCTGGCAACTTAACTAATTCTCGGACCTTGATGTCATCCATTGATTTCAACTCTTCTTTTATAGCATCAAACCATTTTTTCATAATTGTTACATTCCATGTCTTATTTAAACGAGACTGGATCTTGATTAATTCTCAAGTCACATTTATATCCAAGTGAATAAACTTCATAGTCATTCGAAGTAGCTAGTCTTATCTGCCTTACAGACCTTTATAATGTTATTTCTTATGGCAGCACTTGATCATTCGTAACTCGCGCATCTATAATAGGTTCTTTATTAACATGGTTAATTTATGGAATTGAAATATCAATTTGTTGGATTGGTATGTTGCGTATCCGTGATGCAACAAGAGGAACAACAATTGGAAAAATTATACTTGATAGAGTAGTTTTAACTTAACTCTCAAGAATATCCACTTTTCGTGGTTCCCAACTCCCACTAATTTGACTATTCTCAATGAACCAAGTATTACCAGATTCAACTATTGTCGTATTATAGTTAGGATAATAAAATCTATACCCTTTTGACTTTTTGAAATAGTCGATGAAGTAATTACTAATGATTCTCACATCAAACTTCTTTTCATGTAGATTATATAACCTTACTTCTGCCGGACAACCCCAAATGTGAAGGTGTCATAAATTAGATTGCTTTCCTATCCACAATTCATAAAGTGTCTTAGGAACTGCCTTACTAGGAACCTTATTAAGTAGATACGTAGCGGTCTTTAATGCATGCATCCACAACAATAAAGGTACAATATTATAACTTAACATACTTCTAACCATATCCATAAAAGTATGATTTTAACTTTCAGCTACACCATTTTGTTGCAGTATACCAGGCATAGTGTATTGTGCACAGATGCCTCGACTTACAAGAAATTTTACAAATAGACTTGAACATTTTCTATTTTTATTAAATTTGCCATAATATTAATCATCTATATTTTACCTAACTATCTTTACTTTTCTATTTAGTTTCCTCTCAACCTTATTAATAAACACCTCTAGGATATCTACGAACTGAGATTTTTATTGTAATAAATAGATGTAACAATATCGTGAGAAGTCATTAATAAAGGTGATAAACTACTTTTCTCTACCCCAAGAAGGAATGTCGAAAGGACCACAGATATCAGTATGTATTAATTCTAGTAGTTCGCTACTTCTTATGGCTTGTTGCTTTTATATGTATTTAGTTTGCTTACCTTTAATGCAATCCACACATATATATCACTTAGCAAAATCCAATTAAAGTAAGATTTCATGTTTTACTAACCTCTGTACTCTTTCTTTGGATATGTTACCTAACCTTTTATGCCATAAAAAAGCAAAATACTTATTATATGCACTACATTTATTTCATATGATATGGTCAATATAAAAAAGAGATTTAGCAAAATAAACATAAAGATTAAAATGATATAAAAAATTTATTAAAGTATGTGAACCATAATAGTACTTGTGTTTATACAAAGAAAATGCACCATTTCCAATCTTAAAATTAAAACCAGTATCATCCAAATTTGCAACAAAAACTAAATTCCTAATGCATTTAAGAACATAAAGACATTTTTCTAGATCCAGGTAACACTCAGTGATCAAGATCAATCTATACGTCCCAATTCCCTTTATCCGTGCCTTCATTCTATTTCCCATATATAATAACTTTTCAGTTTCTTTTATGGTTTGGATTGAAAGGAATACCTACGTAACATATGACGCATGAGTAGTCGTATCAGAATCTAATCACTAAGTATTATTAGACACTTCAATAAGATTTGATTCAAAACATACTGAAACATAGTATGTACCTTTCTTTTCAAACCAAGCCTTCTTTTTATGACCATCCCTTTTGAAGTGACCAGGTTTCTTGTAGAAATGACACCTCTTATCTCTATGGATTTTTGTTAACCTTACTAAGAGCTTTATCCTTATCTTTAACTTTTTTTCCTGGTTTGTTCTTGCTGCTACTAGCTCGTTAATGAAAAGTGTGATGAATGAACTACTCTTTCGTTTTCCTCAATCTCCCTTCCTCTTAAACCAGCATGGCCTTAATCTCCTAAAGGTTCCATTTTTCTTTCAAGGTGTTGTAATTCACCTAAAACTAACCAAACTCTAGAGGAAGTAAGTTGATAATAAACTGTACTAGGAAAGACTTACTCATATCCATATCTATGGATTTCAGCTTTGCATCTAGGTTTGATATATGAGTTACATGATCATGAATGAGCTATAACTAGTTAAATTTCTTGGTCTTCAGCTCACTCATTAAAGTTCATACTATAGACTTGTCGACTATTTTTTATTGGAATTATTTGTTAAGTCTCAACATGAACTCCTTTGCGTTATTAGTTTTAGGTATTGACAACTTAATATTTTTTGCAATTATTATTTACATCAAGTTCAAGTTCAGCCTGTTAGATCGTTCCCAAACCTCTTAATAAAACTTGTTAGCTTCAAAACTAGTCTCAGTTATGACTACGAGCCTTACGTCTGAAACTATCGCAAAGTTTAAATCTATTACACCCAGTTGGAATTAGATTTATTCATACTAGTCTGAATAGTTCAAACCATTGAACTTGGTAAGCCCATTTCTTAAAGTAAACAAATTAGTAGATGCTGCAAATATAACATATAGCTCACACATTAATACTTTGAGTAAACTTAATGGATTCAAATTAACTAGTAACTTTGATTATGTATTTGAAATCTCTGGGTGATATTTAAATATATAGTTGTAACCTATAATGATGCCAATAAAATTCACTATAATGAACAATCAATTATATTCTTGTTAATATGCATGTTATCTTTAGATATACAATCATATTAACCAAATATGTTGATAGGTCACTTTAATGTCATTAATAATAAACAATGGTCCACCTTTGGATGACCTCCTAGCATTATAATTAATAATCCCAATTATTCAATTCAACCTTTAAGTGCTCTCACTCTTAAATAATCTGTGTTTTTCTCATCTAAAACATACAAACCCATCTGTATGTTCTCTAATTTGTCTTTATAGGACAAAGTTAACAGAAAAAAGTCCCATTCCAAAAACTTATATAGTTCAAGCCAAATTCAACGGCAAATTCCATTGAAGTGTCATGGTTTTTTTCATATGGATTGCACTTTGGTTTTTATTCTCTTATAGGCCAAATCCTTTAAAAATAGTATGAATAGCAACACAGAAATTCATTCATATCACGGCCAAATAAAGTTAACCATTCAACCAATCCTTAATATATCGGTAAATGATGAAGAGAACCGAACTTAGAGAGGACATTGATGAAACTAGAAACTTTGAGAATAATCAAGGAACTGCCATCAATTTATTGGTATAATAGCCATTAACACCGAAATTAATTTGCAAAAAACAAATCAAGCAAAAACAAGGAAAGAAACCTGGCTCTAATATCAATTAAAAGCAATTTATGTAGGATTGATTAATAGTAAAAGAATTCAATAAATGTATTAAAACCATACTGTTATCCATCATTTAGTTTCTTAAGAATTCTTTCCCTCTCTGCCTCATTAATCGCTGTAATGTTTGCTCTGATGATTCTAGAACTTTTTATTATGGTTTTTTAATAATCGTATTTTAAAAGGGAGAGAGAAGTGCTTTATAAACCCATTTGTTTCTAATTTCTTTAAAACCTAATAATCATTATCTTAGGCTCTTTTATGTAGAAACAAGTTACATAGATCACATGGGCCATAGATTGAATAATCTAACATTATCTTGCTATTAATTTGGACTAATATCTCTCCAACACCAAAATTGATACAAATTTTAATGTACTATTCACAACTTTAGTTCCATCCCACTTTCCTATATTCTAGGATAATGCTCTAGTGCTAGGCTACGATTTATCATGCCATTGAACAAAACCTTATCAAGATTTCGGAAACTAGACATTAGCGCAAGGTCCAATCTAGTACATTTGATGGGATTTCGTTATCCATGACTACATACTTTTGATACCGCTTCTTTCATTGATTTTGTCCATCGTAAAAATGCCTTCGCTTACTTTTTCCTCTGGAATTACTGGACGAGTGCGACGTAGTTCTTATCTTCAAACAATACATTGTCTTCCTCACATTATTACATCTTTGTCATGCCAATACCTCATCTTTTTTCTTTCAAAATTGATGACACTAGATAGAAACGTGTGCTCTAATTTAGGAATGTTAAGAGTGAATTATTAGACCTAAAATTCTAGCTCATTTTATTTATAATTTTTTAAAGTCATTTATAGCATATACAAAATTATAATTGAATTAAAAAAACAAATATTTAATAAAACTCTAACTAAAACTCCTACAAAAAAATTCTGACCAAATAAAGAATAATATTACAAGTGAAGCATTAATACTACTATGATAAGTTTAATTACTAGACTATGAAAATAAGCATAATTCAGTTATTTCTAACAAGGAGTAAGAAATTTTACAAATATAATTCAGAATTTGTAAGAAATATAAAAGACTATGAAAAACCCTTTTGAAACAATGAAATTAATTTGATAATTGACAAAAAGTTTTCATTAGAATACAAAATCAAATTATTTATCTATATATATTACAACTTTTAAAACCTAATAATGAGGATAAAATGTCTTTAAATGTCTTAAATAGGATAAATACTTAAAACATAATTTTCCTTAAGGCAAAAGACCCATATGAACCTTAAGGTTTACACTTAAATTTGGGTTTTGAAACGTTCAAGTTAAATCTCAATGTTTGAAAAATGTTCAGAAAAAACTTGAACGATTGTAAAACGTTTAAAATAAATCATGAGGGTTAATATCATTATCTTATAGTTAAGAACCTATCATATGTCATTTAATTTTTTAAAAGTAGTAAAAAGTGACGTCGTTCCCACAATTCATCTTCTTCACACAAATTTACTCTTCTTAAATTCCTCAACTTCCACTGTTAATGTTTTGATCATTGCCACTCTCCTATTTTATGCTTTTATTAACATGTTGTTCTTTCCTGCCTTATAGACAAGTTTGTAAGAGAACTTGTCAACATGTGCTAACTATCTAGCATGTATCTTGGTTCTCAATTGCTTCTGACTCTATAAATACTTAAACATTTAGTGGTCTGTGTAGAGGACAAACTCCTTTCCAATCAAGTAATACATTCATATCTTCAAAGCTCTAATGACATCATAGAATTCCTTGTCATAAGTAGTCCACTTTTTCCTTCCTTAGTTTTTCATTGAAATACGCAACAGGACTTTTCTATTGGGATAATACTATACCAATGCATATCCTACTCACGTCTTACTTTATTTCGAATAATTTATCAAAGTATAATAAAGAAAAGATTAAACGTGTATATAGGTCTTCTTAATAAAGTTGAAGCTCTTTTCTTGCTCTTTCCTCCATTTGAACGCCCCCTTATTTAAACATTCTGTGATAAGAGCTACAATATTGCTAAATTTCTTAATGAATCTCTTGTAGAACATAGACAAATCATGGAAATTCCTCACTTACCTAATAATACTTAGCATATGCCAATATCTAATGGCCTTGAACTTATCTTCAGCCACTCTAATGCCATCCTTTCCCACAACATATCTAGGGAACAACAAGCTCTCTAGTGGATTTGCTATATATGAGAGTGTCATCAAAGTAGATCACCATGAACTTACCTATAAAAGGTCTTAGTAGTTAGTTCATAAGAGGCATAAGGGTACTATGTACATTAGACAACTTAAATGATATTACCAACCACTCATAAAGATTGTCTCTTATCTTAAAATATGGTCTTCCACTCCTCTTTTAGTCTTATCCTTATATGATGATAACCGCTTCGAAGATCAATCTTGGAGAAAATAAAAGCTCCACTTAGCTGGTCTAATATAACATCGAGTCTTGAAATGAAAAACTTATAGTCAATGGTGATCTTTTTTATTGCTCTACTATTAGCACACATCCTCCAACTACCATCTTTCTTATTGGTGAATAAAGTTGGCACTTCACATAGGCTCATACTTTCTTAAATATGGACTTTACTAATTAAATCTTCTACCTTCTCCAGTAAGATCTTGTTCTTCTTTAGACTCATCCAGTAGTAAGGTAAGTTAGGTAGGCTGGATCTCAGAACTAAACTAAGTCAATGTGGTGCTAGATGTCACACATCGTTGGTGATCTATTGAGCAACTCCCTAAGAACCAAGTCTTAAAATTCCTTCAAAATGGGTTGCACCTTAAGAGGAACTATAGATTCAAACTTGTCTCCCACCATATCCTCTCCTTTTACCATTAATAGGTGTACTTCCTTCATTACCTTTATCTAGCTAATAAACATGCCTATATTATTCTCCACTTATAACAGGGTTTCTGATTATTCCCTTAAGCCTTGACATTCCATTTGCCACTTCTAATTACTAAAGCGTACTTTATGCCATCTTTCACAAACTGGTATGTGTTCTTTCTCTCTAAATGCATTAACGCATCCATGTTAAACTGCTATAGTCTTCCCAATATGATTTGACCCACCCATCTCTACCATATCACAATAATGCTCATCTTAATATTTTTTAATGAAAAGGGCACTCTTTTTCACTTCTTTACTAGGATCTCTCTGACTTCCTTAATTCATCCAATACTATAAGGTTCTGAGAGTGGCTCGATAATAAACTTTAGCTCCTTTACAATGATTTTACTTGTGATATGTTTTTTACTATCTCTATTAATAATCAGCTTAAAGCTCTCTTGCACTAAACACCTCGTGTGACATAGTTTGTGTCTCTACAAATCGTTGTGATCCTTACAGGACATCATTAGTTTTCGTACACCTATGAAGGCATCTTTAACTCCATAACTCCCAATCATCTCCTTTAGGTGTCTATACTTCCTCCCTATCATCATCATCTTCATGCTACTCTACCATATCCACCGCTATCCTCTTTGGGTACTCACTAGATTTGTGACCCAACTCATTATATCAATAACACCTTTAAGGGACATGATTTGAGTATGGAGTAGTGGGTCTAAGAGCTGTCGTGGCTACTTTACTAAAACTCCCAGCATTATTGCTGCTCTTCCTAATGCTATCACACGTAAAGATTTAATTCGCCACCTCTTTTACTTCGATTTCCCCTTAATATTGTTCGAACTCTTTGAGCTTCTTATTCAGTATAAACCCTACCTTGATCGTTAGATTTCTTACATCCTATAATGTAAGGCACCATTTGAATTTAGATATTATCCCTTATGCTCAACCTCAACCCCTTTAAGTACGTGAAGCTTGTTGAGATTGAGATTAAGGCAACTAGTTGCTGTCTATCAATCTCAATAACTCTATATTGTATGCGTAAAAGCTAGGATTGTCTTAATGACACTATTAGTATGCATAAAAAATATATTATTTGTAATTAGTGGTAAAAATCTCCCTCTCAAGAGATGTTTGATCCTCCTTCATGAAGAAATAGGATTTTTACCCTCTCTTATCCTCTTCTCTTTTAGTTATTTCCACCATACCGATACTCCTCCCTTCAAGTGATAAGCTACTAAACTTCTCATCCTCTAAGACTCTAAATATAGTCAACGAATAGTTCCACTTCTGCTAAACAATCTAGGAAAGCTTCATTGTCTAGAACTCCATCATAGGATAGGATATCCACCTTCAGCTTGTATTCGTAGTCCCCTCTATGTCTTGGCTTAATTACCTTCTCCTCATCATAAGAACAGTTTTCATAATCATAAAATGTGAGATTTTAAATCTAAAGAGGCCTTGTAAGGTCACCTTCCTTGTCAACTAAATCTCTAACTCTCTTAATATTTCCTCTTCACAATAGTGCTTGCAACTAATCCTAAATTGTTGCCCATTGCTGTTATATATTATGAATTGACTCCTCGTGTTCTTCTATTATTGTCCAAGATAACTCACAAACATTATTGTTGGTATTGCTAACTATTATTAGACAAACCAACTCTAGGTCTTCATAAATCTGATACCACCTGATGCAAGGTGAAAATATAAACTGTAATACAAAAGTATGAAAATTTCACAAATTTAATCCAAGATTTACAAGAAATCTAAAAGGTTATACAAAACCTTTTGAAAATGATGAAATTGATTCAATACTTGGTAAAAGTTCTCTTTAGAATACAAAATCAACTATTTATATATATATATATATATATATATTATAACTTTCAAAATCTAATAAGAAGGGT
>JAOXYD010097725.1:0-11819 GCA_028565735.1 Pinacopodium congolense | reverse complement strand
TTATAGTTAACTATATCACGGCCAAGCTTTCTTGTGGGTCCTTATATATATATATATATATATATGTATGTATGTCATAAGTTTTTCTCTCTTTCTGTTATATATATATATATATATATGTATGTATATATGTATGTCTATATGTCTATATATATATATATATATATAAATATATGTACATCATAGGCTTTTTCCGTCGTTTTGTTTCCTCTTTACACTACATGTATGCATGATCGGCGGTGCCTGATGATAGCCGTGATTATTAATCATATTGTATATATTTCTACCCACAAGTATGAACTATCATGTGCCATTAGTCAATTTGACTTTCTCTACAATTATCTTTTGTATTTGCTTATTAGTACCAACTACCAATTAAGGACTTATTTGGTATAGTTGTAATTTTAAGTTTTAATTTTTAATATAGAAATAAAAAAAGACAACATATTAATATAGCACAGAAATCAAAGATAAAACACAAAAATTAATATAAATATATCAAAATTACAACTAAAAACCATAATCTACAGCAATACTAAACGAACCTAAATTACCAGATAAAAAGAGATATTTATAGATTTTTCTCAACGTTTTGTGGTGTCGGTTTTTCAAGCTAAGATTAAGGAGACAAAGAAAATCAAAATTTCACCTCAACTTCTATAAACAACTTTTTGTCTGATGCATATTTAGTTCTATGAACAACTTTACCAGTAATTAATTAGTATATATGGCGGCGAAATTGCTTTTGTTATAGAGTTGATCCTAACAAGGGAGAGACAATTCGCCGCACATCCGCGCTACAAGACATTCCCATAATAAAGGCTATTAATATATACTCTTAACTAGAACTAATATAACAATGGTGACCAATAAGATTATACGAACATGCCTTTGCAAAGCATACGAACTATTCATAATGTTTTGCATCTTACATATATAGACAAACCCTACTTCCGTAAAAGCATACCAACATTTATGTACATAAAAGTTTTCAATTTTGTGGCACTCTTTCCCTTACATTCTCGAAAATTTCACTCCTTTTACTACCCTGTAACAAAACTATTTATATTAAACAATTAGAAATAAAACAACTTAAAAGTTATGCTTAGTATATCTCCAAGCAGCCACTATAATCGCACACCACCTGAATAAAAGAGTAAGTACGCAGATCGTAGCTCCCCAATATGCCTTGTCAACACACCAACGTAGTAATTACATTTTTGTAGATTGCATAAGTTTTGCAGGTCAAACAACAAAAAGGACAACCATTTTTTGGGTTTTCTAATTTAGATAATTTTCTTAATGAAATCCTCAAATACAAGAATTTCATATTTCAGTCCTTCATTTTAATGTTTCAACTCAATATAATCCTTCTATCAGCTTTTGTTAATCGAAAAAAAAGTGATAAATTAAAATAAAAATTATGGAGACACTTTGTACTTTAATGTAGCCAATTTAGATCCGTGGAGCACTTGGGAAAAAGTCTTTAACACTTAAAATCATAACTCAAAATTAACCAAGTGTTTCTTAATTTTGTTTTGACCTTTAAAAAATGGTTGAAACATAAACAATATCCCCTTCTTCCTGTTGTCTGTATTCCGTAACTCATCGACAAAATTGAAACTTAGGGAGACAATATGATAACAACCTAGGGAGACAACTATCATATGCACAAAAAGGGGTTGGTACTATATGAAGATGTCATACCACCTGTCCCTAACAACACTAGCTTAGAATCTGCCATTTGCTAATCATCAGCCATGGATGGACACAAAGAGGGAGAGAAGATCAGGGACAAGACTTTAGATATTAAGGAACCAATAAAGATCATGTGGTATAAAGATGGTCAAGAATCACAAAGATTTTAAAGCGGTAGACTAGAATAATGAAAACATGATCTATTATAGACGTGGTCAAGTAGCCTTGTAGAAAGTTTTATGATAGCTTACAGTCACCGTGTTAGATGACATTATTTATTTTTATGTATTTTGTTAGTTATTTATTAATAACAACAAAGCTAGGACGTCCTAAGGTGGAGATTCCCTTGAAGTCTCCTTCTCATATGAAAGGGATATTTTTGTAATTTTCTAATAATGATTTAAGAAATTACAAAAACACCTCTCTCTAAAGAAGAGCTACAAAGAAGCCTCTAACTTTGGCCCCTAGTCAAGTTCTTTTAATAATTAATCATAAAATAAAATAAATAAAATAATTACTATACAATTAAAAATTATAACAAAATTATAATTATGATATTCAAATTGCAAGTTTTTTATTATTCTTAAAATGTTCTCAATTATAATTTCATTAAGACGAAGTATTGATGAAACGATTGGACTACTATATGATATATTTCTTTTTTATAAAAAAACTAACCGGTCTAATATATTAAAGTGTAAAGACATTTAAACAGACATATGTGTATTTATTATAAAATAAATTCACTGAAATTGACCCAATTATGAGAATTCTAAATAAAATATTGCTTGTTTATCTATGAATTACCTCATTATGGTAATTGTATAATTAATCATTAGACTTGATATTACCAAATTTATTTCTTATAGAAATTACTATATTTTGATATTATTTATGAGATATTATATGGATTAGTTTAATTAAATAGTAATTAGTTATAGTATGAATTATATTTCTAGAAATAGATAAATAAATTAATAAAGGATTTTTCATATAAAAAATGATTAGGAAGAATATTCCATTGGTCTTGATTAGTAATGATTTGGGAATTTCCTAGCTAGAGAGAATTGAAAATTGAAAAAGATGTTTTTTTCAAATAAATCATTTGAAATCATTTGTAAATAAATCATTTACTAATTAGTAAGAATAAACATGATTGGATTATTTATAGTAGATATTAATTTTATATTCTAATTCTAGTTGTAATATCAGATGACGAAATGATTAAATTATACATTATACTGACATGAAGTTAGAAAACAAAACTCAAGAGATCAGTAACACCTTTTAGCAGCGTTGTTGATGCCTTTGCTAGACCATCGTTAAAGATGAAAAATACCACAATTTGATAAACTGTGCAACCTACTAGAAAGATGTCATGATTCAAGCCATAACCATGAGGCAACACCTGGAATTGTTTGGATGAATTTGGGACTTCAATGACCCCTTTCAACAATGCTATTAAAGTTCCCAACAACTATCATTAACATTCAAAGCAACATTTTATGTTTAGGAATTTTATGTTTTAAAATGGTTTATTTTTATAAAGACATTTATATCCCATAGCATTAGGTTTTAGGGTTTAAACTCATGTGAATTAGTATTCTAGAACAACTTTTTGCCTATTATTGAATCAAGTTTCATTGTTTCTCACAAGATTTTTGTATAACCTTTGATTTCTTGCAAATCGTAGATTGGTTTTATGTTTTTCTTATACTCTTAGATAAGAGTATCACGTCTTTGCATTATTTCATACGGTATTAGAGCCTTGCTAGCCTAAGGTTTGATCATTTATTTTATTTTTTTAGCATTTAAAATTTTATTAATCTTTAAAAAGATAGATTACTCAAAGTTGACTCTAAAAGGTCTTTCCTTCCTTATTAGAATTAATTCAAGTGTAACCCTAATTAGTTTAAGAAAAAATACGTGTAGCTGTAGAACAAAACCTAGCAGCCTCTTAGACCTCTCAATACTCTTAAATCTCATTTTTCTTGCTCTAAAAAACAAAATTGATATATCAACTTTTCCAATCTTTCCAAGCTATCTCTCTCTACACTATTTTAGTTTTCTCTTATCCATATCATATTAAATCTATTTGATAAATTATGAAATTTGTATTTTCTATTAGATAAGGTGTGTAAGGTTGTGATTGATCATAGTTTTGAATTTTTGGAGTGATTATATTGATTGATTAGAACATAAACTCCCAAATATATCAAATCTGTTTCTGTCTATTCTGATTTATTTAAATATTTATTCTCGACACCTAAATCTATTTCAAAATTTATGATTTTCTGATTTTATATTTTTTTATAGTTTATAGAAGTTGTGTGATTTTTGTTTCTATTTTGGAAAGATTATATCTTACATTTTAGGTCTATTCACTCTAAACGTGTTGAATCTGTCTAGATTTTTCTATGTTAAATTTCAACGTGTTTTTGGGCATTTTAATCAATTTCTAAAATCCTAGAAAAATTTTATTCGGATTCCTTATGTGTTGTATAGTTATCTAAATGTTTTTTGGAATTTTTTTAAGGCTATCTGAGTTGGTTTAAAAATCGTTTTCCAAATATACCTAAATTGTTACTGTTTTTCTATTCTTGTGTTAATTTCATATTTTGATTATATAAACCATTTCTGGGTGTGCAAGCTTGTAATTCTTAGTTTTTTTTATGTTCTTATGATTATCTAGGTATTTTTACTTTGATTTTTGAGCACTTATATCTTCTGTTTAGGGTTCATGTTTGCAAACTGCTCAAATCTTTCTGGAATTTGTTCATTTGCTTTCATACATATATTTGAGCATCCAAATCAAATCAATTTACTTCGAAATTGTGGTTTTCTGTTTGTATAAGTCTTAGACGTGTTATTAAATATTTAACTAATTTTTAGAGGCTTATTTGGCTGTTTTTAAGTATTATTATTATATTCATTAAATCTGTTCAGATTTAGATTAAGTGAATATTTTAGGTTATGCATAATAATCATACATGTTTTTTTGTGTGCATTAAATCTAGAATATTAAGTTTGTTTCAGCTTTAATTTGTCTTATTGATCATTCTTTTCATTAGTGAAAGCTTTGAAGCCCTTAGATTGATTGTGCTTAAAGTGAAATACGTTCATAAGTGTCCTTAGTCACTTGAAAAGGGGAATTTACATTGTTAAATTGCTTAAGGTTGTCAAGGCTCCTCTTTGCCATATAAAGAGTGGGAAGGCTCCTCTTCGCCTTAAAAGATTGGTTAGTAAAGGCTTCTCTTTGCGTAGAAAAAGATTGTCTTGTCAAGGCTCCTCTTTGCCTTAAAAGATTGGGTTGTAAAGGCTCCGTTTTGCCTAGAAAAAGATTGTCTTATAAAGGCTCCTCTTTTCTAGAAAAAGATTGTAATTGTTTTTACTTTAATTTATTAAGAACAATATCCAACAAATAGTTGGAGAGGAGACATGGCCTATCTTTAGGGTAGGTGAAATTTTTTAACAAACCGTGTGTCTTACCTTCTCTTCTCTCCATTTACTTATTACTTATTGTGCATTATCAGTTTTGCATTCACTCTTGCATATCTCATTAAATCAAATTGGTTAAGTGTTAAGTTTAAATTCCACACGAAAGCTTTTAACACTCAATTTAACCCCTCTTGAGTGCCTTTAGGGCTTACACATGGATATGAGTATAAGAATACAAACATTAATTAATTCAATAAATGGAGCAAACAGGTGATAATATGAGTTAAGAAATCCCTTTAGATGATTCCTAGACTTAGATATGAGTCTTAAAAACAAGCTCCAATGCCTAAAAACTCATGAAACAACATATAATACATAAAACAAGTGTTTGAAGTCTATATGTTACTAAGAACAAGGAAGAGAGAAGCAAGAGTGTCTCTCTCCTCTTTTCAAATTTTGTTTATGCTTGATTGATTCGTAAATTTAAGTTATTTGTTTATTTTTACAGCTTTATCAGCCTCCCACACGTGTTAAAAGACAAGATCATTGATGGAAAGCATACCCAAGCTATAATTTTGGAGATTTGAGGCTGATATTGTTGACTAACTCCATCAACAACATCATAGTCGATGCACAATGATAGGTTGTAGATTGTCGTTGATAGATGTATGTTGAAATCATCAACGACGCTCTACTCATCCATCAACGTGACCTTGGGAGGGTGCTATTAATGGTCTTGAATAAGGAATTTTCTTTTAATTTTAGCTCAAATCTCCATCTTCAAGCTTCATCCTGCAAATTAAACATAATAATACATAAATTTAATATTTAAGCATTGAATTAGGGGTCATAATTCAATAAATTATCAATCAAAATGCAATCAATTTGACCCCTAACAGGGTACATCAAAAATAGGGTTGGAGTCAAAACTTAAAGGTATGCAGCTTTGCGATTGATCTTTTATCACTTTAGCCAATGTGGAGCTTTACAACTTTCTTGAAAATCATTTATCAAAGTTAGGAAAAGTAGTGAATGAGAAACTAGATGATGTAGGTAAGGAGTGATTGTTAATCACTTTGCAAACTAATAACTTGTTTTATTTTAATCTGAATTATATTTTTGTGGATATCGTCCTACAAGGATTAGGTTTAGTCACCTAAAAATTTGAGTTATATTTTTAAGGCATAATTTCAAACGACAATTACTGAAACAAACAATGAACAGTCAAAAGAGTGATGTGCCAGAACTTGTAAATTCAAGATTAAAGATTAGGAATTTCTTTTATTCCTATTATGTTTCCCTTTGATCTTATTGATTTAATTATATTTGTCCCAATATATCCTAATGTTTTAGTCATGCTCTCCTAAGGTGCAACTAAGTTTCCCTAGTTAAATAAAATAGGATTAGTCTTGCGTTCTCTCAATCTATAAAACATGTCCTAAATATCTAACTAGTTATTAAGTAATCCTATAGTCAATTAGTTGATTAATCAAGATCTCTCCCTAATCAACTAATCAGCCTAATATTTATAGGTCTTTAGGTACCAACTCTCATCTCACATTCCAACACAAATTATCCAACTTAATTTCTTAATCTCTTGCAAGGTTTATGCATAACAAATATCATAAACATTCATTCGTTAAATTGTAAAAGAAGTTTAACAAAATAGTTCAAATGGAAATTCCTTAAAAGGATTTCAACTAGTCATGATGTTCATCAATCCCTAAAAATCCCTAAAAAATATAGCAAAAGAGAAGAAGAAATAAAATTAGTTGAAGGTGCCACTCTTCTCTTCACTCATTAAGGCTTGAATTTCTATAGGTTGAGTTATTCTTAAAGAAAGTGGATGTTTAATCTTGATTCCTCTCTTGGTAAAGCCTTCATCACCTATTTTTAGCCTCTTAGGTAAATTTCCTAATTATTCAATGAAAGCTCCTAAGATTTTAAATATGTCAAGACACTTAAAACAATCCAAAATAACTTATCTGACGTGGCCTTTTGACCAACACTGCCACAATCATGGGAATTTGTTCTTTAATTTTTCATGCTTCTTCTCCTCTCTTAGTTCCTACTTCAATTCCATTGCAAACATATTAAGTACCCATACAAATAAGGCTCAAATCATGCCTAATATAATCATTAAACACTTAAAAAAAACATAAACAATAACATTAACACCAAAAGATCATCAAACTAATTCATAGAAAACATAAACAATAACAATAACATAAATCGATCATCAAACTAAGTCATCAATAAATCATTTATATCCTAAACATTAAGAACCACACACTAAACATCTAGGAAGACATATCTTAAAGAATAACTATTAGCTGTCCCACACTTAAACCTTTGATTGTACTAAAGCAAAACTTCAAATGCAAGGAACCTATAATGTAACAATGAATGATAGTTTGAATACATCAATGGAAAGAGATCTTAAGAATTAGATTAACTAAGAACACTAATCATTCAAGGAAATTAAAAATACTCATTTATTCCATTTACATCATGATTGTCTTTAAATTGAAATGCATATTAATTAAAGCATTAAATTTTACATCAAAGGCAATTATAAGCATACATTATGAATAATTTACCAAGTGGAAGATAGGCTATCACTAAATGATCACTCATGAAATATCTTCATTTTGAAAGAAAAGATCCATAGGTTTCACTATCTTTTTTTTTTTTTTTACATTTGCTAAGCACAACCACCTAGTCTTTTTACATGATTGTACACGTATTTAGGGGTGCACCTCCAGTTATTCAACTAAGTGATGCTATTTAAGCAAAATTTGAGTGTTATGAGGCCTTTTTATGTGATGTTGTACGTCTTTAAGGCCACACCATTGGTTAATTGACCAAATTACAATTCAAAACTAACCTTTGGCTATACTCTTTGCTCCTTTTTCTTTTGATTCGTTTTTTCAATCTTAAGAGTTAGAGAAGTGCGAATTTAATTACTTAATTCAGTTGTGTTATGAATTTATGTCATAATTATATCCATGAATGATCACTAATGAAGCCTACCAATTAAGTCTAAGTTTTGATAGGAAGTGCATCCAAAATATTTTCAAAGAAGCAAGAAGAGGTAGGCAATATCCTAATTAATTTGCAATTTCAATGGAAGGATAATCACAAGTAATCCTAATAAGATCATAGTTATTTACTACTAAAATAATATTATTCCTAAGTAAACCAATTCCAGTCAATCTCATTCTATCTATCTATTCAAACCTATGTAAACAAAGAAGAAAAAATTACACAAAATATAGGAAATGCATGCTTAAAAATATCAAACAAAATGCAACCAAATGCCATGTACGTGATACGTCTCCACAGTTAGACAACACATTATCCTTAGTACAGGGCGGAAAATACAAAACAAATAACAAATGCAAAATAATATGCAATAACACAAAATAAAAGAGATAAAGGGCAAAAAAATCTTATGGGAAACTTGGTGGTGAAGGAGTGGGTGGGGGCACATGGACGTTCAGAGCTTAAAAAAACTTGAGAGGCTTCTTATTAGTTTAACAATATTGCTTTTGCACTTGTTTGATTTGGGTCTCCATTGCATCTATTTGAGCTTCATCCTCCTATTGTTCTCTTCCATCCTTTGGATGTTGGCTTCCATATCATTGAGAACTTTTTTCCACCCTTCTTCTTCTTCTTCTTCTTCTTCTGAGCTTTCTTCTTCTTCTTAGTGGAGCTTGGGAGGATGATGCTTGAGAGTTGGATAAACTATTATCTTTCTTGATCTTTAAAAAAGTTTCTAGATTGAGGATTTCATAGCTCCATATTATAGTACTCCAAAATCTCTTATCTACGTAAATGTGGCTCATCAAACTTCCCTTTCTTATGAGGTTGTCCCTATAAAGTATAGCTTATAGCTATGTTCATTAACCTTGAAATTTTCACCTCTATTCTTCAATTATAAGACTCCATGGTTAAGCATTTAAATAGGTTTAAATGGGCTACTCCATTTTGACTTAAGATTTTTGGTAAACAACTAAAGCCTTGAGTTAAATAATAGCACCAAGTCCCCACTCTTAAACTCCATCTTGATTTGGGCATCATACCACTTCTTCATCATTTCCTTATACAACTTGGAATTCTCTTAAGCATTGAATCTCAAGTCCTCCAAATCACTAGGTTGTAATAGTCTTTTCTCCCTAGTCAACTTCCAATCAAAATTTAACTTCCTAATCACGTAATATGCCATGTATTCCAACTCCAATGGTAAGTGGCAAACCTTACCATACATAAATCTAAACAGAGTTGTACTTATAGGGGTTTTAAAAGTTGTTCGGTATGTTTACAAAACATCATCTAACTTCAAGGAACTTTCATTGAACTAATAACCATCTTTTCTAAAATCCTATTCAATTCTTTATTGACCACCTCTACTTGGCCACTTGTTTATAAGTGGTATGGTGTGGTCAATTTGTGATGAACTCCATATCTCTTTGGAAGTGTATCAAAGGGCTTCTTGCAAAAATGAGCTCCTTTTTGTAAAAGGTTATTTAAGTCGTTACTCAAGGATAAGAAACAGTTTAAGTGCGAGGTTATTTGATAGCTCTTAAAGTATACCTATTTTAGGTATAATTTAGTGCTTGATTGAATTGGTTTTAATGGTAAATCTAAGTAAATTATGTGTACGTTGAGTTACAACCATTGAATGTGATGTTGCTTATCTATTTCTATGTTTGCATTTGTTTTTATAAGACTTTTATGGACATTTCAACATACTTTTGGAACTAAAAGAGGTGTGAAATCCCTTTTGAGACTTAAAGCATCATGTTATTAAGTTTTAGACCAAATTTCAAGGTTATTTGACAAGACATGAGGAGTGCTCAAAGGAAAGAATAAGACAAGCTCAGTTCAACACTAGATTTGGTACAAGCAATTTTAGGGAAGCATTAGGTTCATTTAGAGAGCTCTATTAGTTATTAAATTTTATAGAGTGTAATAATAACATGACAGGAAGCTCCATACAAAATTTCACAGTAATTGGATGAATAATGGAGAAGATATCGTAAAAATATCAAGTGATACAGAAAGATGTCATCATCACGAGCATCATCATGAGCGTTATGATGCCCGTGATCAAGATGCCCTTCATATCTATATGTAATCTAATTTTAGGTTTTTAGGTGATTTTGGTTGGTACCCATGATGTTTCTCGTAATAAAGATACCCTCAATATCCTTACATAACCTTATTTTAGGTTTATGGGTTCTTGGGTTGCTACAAAAGACATCCATTCAGCTATCAAATGACATACCACACATTCTAAGTCATTCTTAAAGGGTACAAGAACTCAAGGATCAAGGAAGGATTTCGCCATTCAATATCAAGATTTCAAGGATTCAAGAAGACTTTCATGAGCTTTCTTATTCCTTTTGTCATTATGTTTATTTATGTGAGTGAAACTATGTTTAAGAGCTAAACTTTTAACAGGATTTGAGTTTTTATAAACCCTAGGATATAGCAATTTTGTTAATTCTTTTTTTATATCTTGAGTTCCAAGTTTTAAAACTAGATTTATTCATGGATGTTAATTACTCTGGATTCAATTATTATGCAAACATAAATGTTGATGTCCAAACTTTGATTATATTTATTATTGAGATTGAAAATTTTCTTGTATACATTAAATCATTCTATGAATGAAAAATCTTACATGGTGATGTACAGATAGGCTTACATAAGATGCCTAAGATAAATTTGAATTTAGCTAAAATAATAGATTCCATACAATATATTAATGCATTCAATTCAATAGAACATGATAAAGATAACTTTAGCCTATTTTAATTATTTTGAATAGAATTACATTGCTTAAGAAGGAGTGAAATTTACATTTGGTGATATACGGTCTATCAAACATGGAATTTAAGTTAAAGTAAGACAAACAATTAGTATGTATGCTTCCTAGAGGCATTAATTATCTAAATCCTACCTTCATCAATGATTTTTTCTCCTTATAAGTTTGTCTAAGAATTTTAATTTAATTGATTTGTTTCTTTTAATTATCAATTTAATCAATGAACCTTTCTCTTTTGAGTAGCTAGCAAGATTTAGATAGAGATTCATTAGAAAAAGTAGTGCTTGTGGTTCAAAACTTAGACTCATCCTAGCTATATTACATCTGATAGGTACACTTACCTTTTGACATGTTGTGATATTGTTTAATGTGTTCTTGGTAATTATTTCTTTTACAACTTTGATAGCCATACATCACATTAAGCTTCTGGTGCCGTTATTAGGGACTATGTCATTACTAATGTTTTCTATTTTTTTTAGAATAACCAATTTTTTTCTCTATTTTATTTTTATGATTGATTACGAAAGGGTTAATAGTTAAATAAGTGATTAATGTTTTCACATTTTTTTCACTTAAGTGATAAAACTTTTAAAATTTTCAATTAAGAGATTATCGTTTTAAAAGTTAACCATTTGACTAAAAGAGACAAATGCCGTTAGTGACCCGACCAGACCAACCTGACAACCTGGATCTGACCCAACCCACTCCATCATTTTTACTTTTTTCGGTTAATTTTTTAAATGGTAATCACTCAAATGAAAAATTTTTAAAGCTTAGTCACTTAACTGAAAATGTGAAAAGGTTAGATTAATAATCTATTTTAAAATTTTAATATAGATTCATCTCATAA
>JAOXYD010097715.1:0-11820 GCA_028565735.1 Pinacopodium congolense | reverse complement strand
TTATCCTATTGATATGTGCCCTACATTACATAATGAACAACATGTTGATGCAATTTGAGGGCTCCAAAGGTACAATATTTATGCCCCTATCTATAATTCTAGGTGGAAGGATCATCTTAACTTTAGATATGGAAACTGCTAACAAGGGATTAACTCTAATGTTAGAACTTCTGTTTCCTAATAACAAGGGTTCAACTCTCCACCAGGATTCCACCTAATGTAACCACAGTTCCAATTGAGGTGTCCACCTTCTCAGCCACCACCATAAGCTAGGGGTACGACATTAAAATAGATAGTAAAGAACCTAGCCACAAACACTCTTTAATTCCAATAAAAAGTAAGGAGAGGTCTTAAGAACTTAGAGAATCAAGTTATTCAATGGATAGATGCATAAAATTTGCAAGCTCAAAGTTCTAAAAGACTTCCTAGTTAACTTGAGAAGAGCCTTAAAGAGGATGAATATGTCATTACCTTACAGAGTCACAAAGAGGTGCAAGGTATCATGACTAAGAAGGAGAAGCAAGGAAAGGATAGAAAATTATACCAAAAAAGGAGGATGAAGATCCTCCTTAGGTAAGTGATTCACCTTATGTTGTTACTAATAAAATGTATATTCCTTTTCCTATTAGGTTAGCTAAGAACAAGCATTAAGAGCAATAGAGAGAGGTGTTGGAGGTTTTTTGCAAAGGTAGAAGTGCATATACCTCTTTTAAAGGCCATTATATAGGTATCATAGTATGCGAAGTTTTTGAAGGAGCTATGCATAAACAAGGAGAAACTTAAAGGTAATGAGAAGGTCAACATAGGTGAAAACTTATTGGCAATTTTGCAAAGGAAATTACCCCCTAAATATAAGGATTTAGGTATTTTCACCATTGATTACAAAATTAGTAATACGAGGTATAAGTGTTGCATGTTAGATTTAGGAAATTAGACTAATGTTATGACACTTCCTATATTTAAAGCTCTTAATCTGGGCCCTTTTATAAGATACCTTTGTTATCATTCAGTTGGTTGATCATTCTAACACTTACCCTAAAAGGGTTATTAAGGATGCTTTAGTGTGAGTGAATGATTAAGGATGCTTTGAAGCAAGTGAATGAGCTTGTTTTTCCTATATATTTTAATGTATTAGACATGCAGGATGAGGATTCTTCATGTCCATCACCGATTTTATTAGAAAGACCATTCTTGAAGACATCTCAAACTAGGAAATTTATTTTCTATTTCTTTAAGTTATCTAGAGGTGCCCTTGGCAATTCCAATGGAGAAAGATGTGTGTAAGAAATTGAAGGAAAATTTTGAGTTTGGAGAGGAGATGGAGGAAGTTATCACGACCTTAAAGATGCTTCCTCAGCATTCAAACAGGTATTTAACTCAATTTTTGGATTTTCTTGTTGTTGGTAATCGATTATTACCTTCTACTATGCAATCTTTAGGAGTAAACTTGAAGTCACTGTCAAATCATCTCAAGCATACGTATTTGGGGGCTAATAACACTCTACTAGTGATAATTGTAAGTAATCTCAATTATGTGCATGAAGGGAAGCTTATTGGACTATGTAGAGAGTATAAGCCATCGTTAGGGTGGATTGTGACCAATATCAAGGGAAGTCGCCCCTCTTTATGCCTACATATGATCTTTTTGGAAGAGAGAGCTACATCTGTTGACAAGTGTAAAAGTGACTTAACCTACTAATACTGGAAGTGGTGAAAAAAGAGGTACTAAAACTTTTAGATGTGGGTGTCATCAAACCTATCTCACATAGAAAGTGGGTTAGCCCTCTCTTGATGATCTCTAAGAGGTACAAAATAAATATGGTGGAGAATGAAAACGAGAGATGGTGCCTACTCATATGTAAAATAGATGAAGAGTTTATGTGGATTATCACAAACTCAACCCTATGAGTATAAAGGAATATTTTTCATTACCGTTTATTAATCAAATGTTTGAATGTTTTACTGGTCATGCTTACTATTTCTTTCTTGATGGCTATTTAGGTTATATTCTAGTGGCCTCTGGAGGATCTAAGGAAGATAACATTCACATGGTCATTTATTTTGTGCAACATCCTTGTCACTTTTAAAAGATGTATGGTAACTATCTTTTTGGATTACTTAGATAAAATGATAGAAGTTTTCATGAATAATTTTACTATTCATGGAGATTCCTTTGATAAATTTCTATATCACCTCATCTAGGTGCTTAAGAGATGCTTAGAAACTAACCTTATTTTCAATTAAAAAATGTCATTTTATAGTTAAATAAGGTATAGTTCTAGGTCATATTATTTCACAAAAGGGCATTGAAGTGGATAAAGCCATGACAGATCTTATGCATTCTTTACCTTACCCTACTTTTGAGTTAGAAGGGTACTCTTTTATAGCCACACAGGAGTCTATCATAGGTTTATCTAGCACTTTTCAAAGATTTTACAACCTTTATGTCAATTGCTTCATAAAGACATTGATTTCATGTTTAATGATGAAATGAAGAGTTCATTTGACCTTTTAAAGGAGAAGTTAGTTATTGCACCTATCTTATGACCTTTTGATGGGGATCTCCCTTGTGTGCTTATATGTGATGCCTCTAATCATGCCATAAGAGTAGTTATAATGAGTAGGTAAGACTCCACACATCATCTACTATGCCTTTGAGCCTTATTTATTAGGTACTAAAATCATTGTTTATTCTAATCCTGCAGCGTTGAAATATTTACTCTCACAGAAAAAGGAGAATCTAGAACTCATTTTTTGGATCCTTTTATTCACGGAGTTTGATGTGGAGATCAACCATAAGAAGGGCATGGAGAGTAGGGTGGAGGATCACTTGATCCAATTAGTTGACCATATCATTGATGACATTCTAATCGATGACAATTTTTCGGATATACATTATATATGGAGACACCTTGGTACTCGAATTTGGAAAAATATTTGGTCTCCCATCAATTTTCCATTGATTTCACTAACTACTAAAAGGAAAGAATGAAAATTTAAGCTAAGTACTACATTTGGGATGATCCATACCTTTGGAGATAATATGTTGACCAAGTGATAAGAAGGTACACACCTAATAATGAGTTTGCCTCCATTTTAATATTTTGTCATTCTTATGCATGTGGACGATACTTTGGTCTTAAAAAATAGCTTGCAAGGCCTTAGAGAGAGGATTTTATTGGCCATATTTCTTTAAATATGCTTATAGGTTTTGCAGGACTTGCGACAATTGCCAATAAATAGGTATGTTGAATTCCCTTAATGAAATATCACAAACTTTCATCTTGATTTGTGAAATTTTTTTTATGATTAGGGTATAGATTTTATAGGACCCTTTCCATCTTCTTTTAGATTTCAATATATTCTTCTTACTGTTGATTATATGTCGAAGTGGATGGAAGCAAAAGCCATATGAATTGACTATTATAAAGTGGTTGTAAAATTCTTGTAGTCACAATTTTTTATAAAATTTAAGATTCTAAGAGCCATCATAAGTGATAAGGGAACTCATTTTACAATAGAATGGTTAAGACTCTCCTCAGGAAGTACTAGGTGGTTTATAGCATCTCCATATCTCACCACCCTAAAATAAGTAGGCAGGTTCAAGGTGTCCAATAGATAGATTAAATCCATTTTTGGGAAGACAATCAATCCTAATAGAAGAGACTAGAGTTTGATGATAATTTGTGGGCATATCGTATAATATACAAGGCTTCAATTAGAATGTCTCCATATAGGTTGGTGTTTAGGAAGCCATGTCATTTACCTATCGAGTTGAAACATTAAGCCTATTATATGGTAAATCAATGAAACATGGAGTTGGAGATTTTTAGTATACATACAAAGTTACTGTTGCAAGAGTTGGAGGAGTTATGCCATGATGCATTTGAAAATGCCCATATGTACAAGGAGAACACCAAGGCTCTTAATAAGCACATCTCAAGGAAGATATTCATGGTTGGCTAGAAAGTTCTGCTTATCACTCTAAACTTAAGGCTTTCCAAGCAAGTTGCGCTCGAGATGGATAGGTCCATTTATAATTACTTAGGTGTATCCCCATGGTGCCATCAGGATTAAGAGTGAAAAGATAGGTAAGGAATTTAAAATCAATAGGCATTGCCTCAATCCCTATTTGATGGTATGAGGTTCACAATGTAAAAGTGATAGAGCTTAAAGGTCTATCTTATATTGGCTAATCTGTGAGATAGGAATTAAGCTAGTGACCTTAAGCAAGAACTTTTTGGGAGGCACCTTAACCATATCCTTCAGTTTTTTTCCCTATTTTCTAGGCACAATTTAGCTACTTCCTATTTAAGTATTTTACTTGTGTTTTACTTTTTTTATTTGTAGGTGTGTAAGTGATCTTTAAGTTTTAGCATTAAGGAGCGATATGGTCTACACAATCTAGAGGAGCATTTTTGTTCCCATTCCTATGTGTGTTTTCATTACTTTTATAACATTGAGGATAATGTCCCATTTAAATATAGGGGTGAGGAACAAGCTCAATTTTCCTACACTGGAGTTATTAGAAGCTTAAGGGTGTTGATTTGAATGTTTTATCTTAAAATGATCTTTAATTATAGTTGATTTTAAATTTTGGTAGTTGAAAGCAATTGATGTTTTTATTTTAATAAACTTTGATTAACCCTTGAAATGATTACTAACCTTTAAAAAATTGTTTTTCTTTTTCTTTTGAATGTTTTGCATGTGTTTTTGTGACCCCTATACATAATATTAAGTGTTTAAGCATATTTTATACAGTTTGTCACCTAAATTTAGAAAAAAAAAGTAACAAAAGTGTTTATAATGAGGAATAAAGTTAGCAAATTTCATTATGTTGAGTTCATACCAATAGGATTGATGTTTATGAATGGTGTTAGTAGCTATTTAAAAGGGTTATCTTACCGAGTAGACAAGGGTATTCATGAAAAAATATTCACCTTTACATAAAAAAGTTAGATGAGATCTCATATAAGGTAAAAGGAGTACCCTAGTAGAGCAACTAGGGGTGCACACGACCTATGGCTCTGAGTTCACATTGTGTTATGTTTTTTGTTATTTTGAACATCACTGACTAGATTTATATGATAACCTATAAAAAATGACCTAGATGCTTGATATTATGCATATTAGGTTACTTTCTTACTAACATTACACTTTTCTTGTGATTATAATTTTTTTTGGGTTATTATAGACTTAATATTTGTGAATTGAATTAAAAGCATTGATTGAATTATGTTGGATTTAATTAGCTTTAAATTTTTGATTGAAATTGTTTTAGTAAGACATTTAATTCATTTCTTGAGGACAAGTGACAATTTAAATTTAGGGGAATTTGATAGGTATGCATTATATTGAGTTTTGTTATGTGATTTCACATGGTTTTATCCTTATTTTAAAGAAAAAAATTCTTAAACTATGTTTTTTATCAATGGAAATGCAAGTGTGAACCTCAAGTGACAAATTCTAGGTTAAAAAATCAAGTTTAAAGAAGAATTGAAGAAAATTAAAAAGTGCATCAAATTCTAGGAGTTCAAAAGCAGGTATTCATGGCTTCATTGAACTACCTAAAATCATCATTAAAGATCATGCCTAAGACCCTTCAACTGTGGGTCATATATCATATGCATTAAAGTACTGTTAAAAGCCATTTAAAGCATATTCAATGTTTATCAACATTAGATTCAAGGTCAATATTAGCTTTTGATCAAGGACTTGTTATAAACCCTAGATTGGAGATATTCAAGGATTTGAAGGAATTTTTTTCATCACCCTTTTTACCACTTTTGGTAGCCAAGCATCATCTTGATCTTTCTTCTTATTTCTAGTGATTTTAGGGCTTGTTTGATAACGATTCTGTTTTTGATTTTGGTTTTTGATTTTTCTAAACAAAAAAATAAAAAAAACAACACAAATAAGAAAAACACTAATACAGTACAAAAATAGAAAACTACAACATAAATATCCATAAGAATACATAAAACCCAATACAAAAATATAAAACCCATAACTAAAAACCACAACCAAAAGCTGAATCAAATAGGCTTTTAGCTATCCTTTTCATCGTAGTTGAAGAATCCTTGTTACTTTCTATTCTAGATCAATTAGGATTTATTTTTACCTTGTTTTTACTATCATTTAGTTGTTGAATTTTTTAGTTTATTTTAGGTTTAATGTATTGCTTAAGCTTGTGCTAAATAGTTATAAGAACATTTGACTATCATTCAATATATTATTGCAACTTTATTTTTTTACTTCTATTGTCTTTCACCATGTTTACTTTTATTTTACCATCTATTATTGTTAGATATAATATGTCAGGCTAAGAATTTATGGGTTAGAAGGAATTAAAAGGATGATGGGAAATCAATTGTAAGAATAAAATTGAGTTTTTGTTGATATTGTGTTTATAGGCTTCGATTGAATTAAAACATTGATTAAATGTCAATAATTAAAGATTGTTGAATCAAGGGTTGGTTCCACCTTTATTTTGATGATTAAAAAAATGCTTTTAATAATGTATTTATGGAGTTTGTTATGTGTAAGGATAAGGTTGATTAAAACGAGCCATGAAGTGTTTGGTGAAGACTTAAAGTGCATGAATGTGAAGCCTCAAAGTTAAAGACTTTGCTCAAAGTTTATGAAATATGTGCAAATAGTTAAAGATTAAAGTTAATGGAAGACAAGAATTGGAAATGAACTTAACGATTGAAGATAGAAGATCAAGTTCAAGAATAAAATTTTGTAGGTTGTCATGAGTGAATAATTATGTAAGTCTTCTCTTTGGTCTTACCATAGGTTGAAAGTGCTTAATCATGCATATGCATTCATATTTAGTATTTGCATATAAGGTGCATAATTATGAGGTGTTAATTATGCTTGATGTGTGTGTGAAAATCTTCTTTATGTGTGGATAAATACATGTACGGTATCGTATAAATATATGAGTTGAATGAATAAAATGGATGAATAAATTGGTATGATTAATGATTTGGTAAATTGGTTATATTGCCATGACTTATGATTAAGTCTCCGCTTGTATGAATTGGATAAAGATTATTTGAATTGGAGTTATATGAATTAGATAGATTAATGTGTTAAAGTAATTTGGTAAGATGAATGAGTTTGATTGTGATGAATGGTGAAATTTATATTATGATATGTTTTGTATCGATTGGTTTGTATGGATTGGTTTAAAGATTGAAATAGGCTAAGTTTGTTATGATTCAGGCTTAATTAGGCCAAAGGATATTTAACCCTTATAAGGTCAATCGACCGAATGGAGAAGATCGGTCAATCAATTATAGGTCAATCGATTTAGGCATTTAATTGACTGAATATAACAAATCTTAAGCAGAACATTAGGCAAAGACTAATTTTGCAATGGTAAAAAAAAAATTAATGTTAAGGAACATTGGGCAATGGCTATAAAGCTTTAAGATGGGTATAAATATGTGTTGTTTATATGGTTCATGATATGAAAAACATTGTGAAAGATTTATACAAGTGTTTTAAGTATTCTTAAGAGTGTTCATGAGCTCTTTGTGAAGTTGTGTGTAGAGTTTGTTTATCCATTCATTCTTAAATTTTGTGTGAGCCCTAAATACCTTAGTGAGTCAATATAGTGACATTTTGTAAGAGTGTTTGTGGGTTGTGTAAGGTTGGAAGATTAAGAGTGGAATTGTTGCAAGGTCATTCTTAAGGCATGAAAGAAGAGTGTTGTGAGGTTATCCTTTAGCCTTTAGAAAAGGGAGTGATAAGTTATTCATTAGTGTTAAAAGTAATAGTATTGTGAGGTTATTCCTTAGCCTTAGAAAAGGAAGAGTGAAAGGTTATACCTGAGTCTTGAAAAAGGATTATAATACTAACAATGTATTTTCTTGTTGCAATAGTGCAAAAATCTTAATAAGTGTTGTTGAGAACTAGACGTAATGGCAAGTGGTCCACTTTGAACTAAGATAAATTGTTTGCGTCTCTCTCCCTTACTCTTTTACTTTTATGAACTTATTTTTATTATTTAATTTATTTTTATTATTTAATTAATTAATTAAACGAATGTTTAGCTTCTACATTTTAATAAATTGGTAAAAAGATTAGGTTATATAACTTAGAATAATTTTTAAATATCTAATTCACCCCCCTCTTAGGTGCCATATAGGGCTACAAGGATTATTCATAGGTTTGATCAACCTATTAGTATTTTTTACTTTGAACACTATGTTTCAACTTTTGATCCTTAATTGTCATTAGTGAATTAAAAAAGTAGCAATGCATTAATTAATTTTGTAAGTAAAACTGAATCAATCACTCTAGGATTTTAATTCTTTGAGTTACATAATTCAATCTTGTGTGATTATGGCTTAAATTATTGGTTCCCTATTTATTAATGCTATTGCACCATTAAATTGATAGGTTTGAATTAGAGTATTTTTATTTAGTTGTTAAGTATGTTATTTTGTGTGTTTAGGATAATATTAATGTCCTTATGACTTAGATTTATGTTCTTTTGATATTTTTGTTATTGTTTATGTTTTGTGTGATAAGTATTAATATTAGGCAAGATTTCGATCTTATTTGTGTGGATGGTTAATATATTTTAATATGAAGTAGAATTTGGTAGGAAAGATAGGAAGAAGGAGAGCATTTTGAGAAAATGAGAGCAACTATCATGATCTATGTCATGATTATGATAAAAATCTAAGAATCTTGCAAGCTTCTCTGTCATGATTATGAATATCGTGACCTTCAGGAAGATAAGGAGGGACACAACATCACATGTTTTGGAGTTTTATAAGCTATCTTATGACTCGAGCTGATAGGAAAAAACCCTTAAAATCACCTAAGATAATTAAGAAGTATCTAAGAACAAAAAAAAAAAAATTGGGTGCAGCAACTAACAAGAGAAAATAAAAATCAAACAAGGAAACCATCAAGATCAATCAAAGTTTCTAGATTTTTTGCATAAGAGCCAGAAGAGAAGGAATGTCAAGTTGTAACCTAGTTTCTTATCTCTTTTCTTTCTTACCTTTTTGTATTATGAATGTAAATGTTGTAGGTTTAATTTGTATCATGGATAGCTGAATTTTCTATTAGGAATTACTCTTAAATTTCTTTGTAAAAACTTTATATTATTGATTCAAAACAACATTCTTTATGATGTTTATTGATTTTACGACTGATTTGAATTGAGAGATTAAATCATATATCTTTGTTATGTTGCACCACAAGATTTCGTAATATAATAGACCTATAAACATTAGGATAATAGGTAAATGAAGAGAGATCTTGGTGTTTGTTAATTAACCTTAAGGCTACTTTTGGACATTAAATAAACTTATTAACGAAGAAATTTTGGACATTAAAAGCAAGAGAAGGAGATAAGAAGAGCGAGGCACCAAAAAACCATAGAAAAAGAAATGTTGGAAGAAGGAGAGCAAGGAGGGAACCAAAGGACTCTCATGGATTTTATATTATCTAGATTCAATACCAACCAACAAAGAATAATTACACCTCTGGTGAAATCCAATAATTTTAAAATATAGCCAGATTTGTTAAATATTGTTGAATCAAGATGGTTATAATAATGTGTTTTGATGATGACAAAAAATTATTATTACTAATGTTTAAGTCTTTGATGTTTATAAGATAGGTTGATGTGTAAAGCGTAAGAGCATAGTTGTGGAGCTAAGGTAGAAGAGCTCAAGCATCACATGATCAAAAGCTTAAAGATCAAAGATCAAATGATAAAGTTCAAGTGATGATCAAACTTGAAGATCAAGAGAAGTTTGAAGATCAAGTAGTTTAAGAAGAGCTTAGGAAAAGGGCTTAAAGTGTAAGTGTCATAAACTTGATCTTAATCAATGCTTGAAAAGGGCTCTCACATTTGCATGAACATTTGCATATAGACATATTAAGAATTAAATTAGAATGACATTTAGATCATATGGTGCATAATTAAGAACCAATATGATGGATTGTTTTAATGTATGCTTCTTGATGCTTTTAAATGAATTGAATTGTTGATTGAACCTGTTTAATTGTGTTCGAATTAACTTGTGTCATAAGTGTGCTTTGAATTTTGGTTTATCTATGGTTTATGAATTGATTGAAAAGGTTTTGAAGTTGGTTTAAATGAAAATTTTTCATAATCAATGCAATTCTTATTTGTTGAATTGTTTGAAATGTTTTGATTATTTAATTAGTCTTGAATTATGCTTTAAAACTTTTTTAAAGTCTTTTTTAATGTTAGGAACTTGTTTGGAATTGGTTAGAGTAAATTGTGCAAAATTTTCTGTGTTTTCTGGACATTAACGGTGGCTTGTTCATCATCAACAGCACCCTGAAGAGTGCCATTGTACCCTATCGCCAGAAGGCAGTAACAGCGGGCTATTCTTGAGCTCAATGGCACCGTTGTATCTGGCAGAGGGTGCTGTTGTTGAGTCAGACTCTAATGGCTAGTTTCCTGTTTCGAATATAACAACTTTTTAACCTTCTAAAAGGCTAGTTTTTATTCGTAACAACTCCAAACCCCTCTTAACATTATTTATAAGCTTCCTAAACACATTTAACAGGTTTAGAACCTCTGGAAAATGATTTACAAAGATTAAATCTCTCAATTCTCAAAGTTGTCCTTATTTTCTACACAGTTTACATTCCATTTCTATTTTCGTGTTTTAAATGAGTTTGTTGTGCAGCAAATTTTGTGTTTTCTATTATTTAACATCTAGAGGAATCTTAGAAAGCTTTCAATTGATTTTTTCATTCATTAATTCGTTTGTTTCAAGCTTTCAAAGACAAGCATACCAAAACTGTCTTTGTTTTGGTTAAACGTTTCTATACTTCTGTGTTCTTCAATTTTGAGCTTGAAAAAATATTTTTATTGATTCAAAATTATCATAAACGTTTTTCTTAAGGTTTCAAGAGTGCATAGGATCTTTTAGTTCAAATTTTAAGCACTCAAATCGTGTGTTTGAGCTCAAAGAACACAAACTATTCAAATCTGTCCAAATTGACGAGTTTTCACTGCAGCCTCTGTAGTAGCTTCGATTTTGTATTTTAATCAATTTCTGGAAGTGACAATTTATTGTTTTCAGTTTGATTAAGGTCTTAGGAGTGTGCCAGTATTTTTTTTTCAATTTTTGAGTCATTATATTATTTTTTTTAGCTTGACTTTTGCAGGTAACTCAAAACTATCCAGGTTTGACAGTCTTCACTTTGTCCTTAATTTTGATCAGTTAATTAATGTATTAAAATTTTTTTTGCTTCTGAGATTTGTTGCTAACATATAGATTGATATTGTAGTAGGTTTATTGCATTTAATTTGCATCATTTGAGTGACTAAATTCGTGTGTTTATAGGCTGGAATTTTAAGACTGAACATATATTTGACAGCTTGTGTTCATATAGGTTAAATCTGATTGTTTGAAGCTATAATCACGTTTTGAGTGATTGAATTAAATTTTTTATGATCTATTGAAGTGCTAGGAGGCTAAATATAATCTTGGTTTGCCTCTAGAAGTTTCAGAATTGTGTTCATTGCTTGTGCATTAGAGAAACACCATAGAAGGTGTGCTTAGGTGACTAAAATTGGGGGAATTAACTTTGATTGTGGAATAGGCTGATCTTTGCCTTTAAAATAGATTTGGATAGGTTTCTCTTTGCCTGTAGAAAACAAGATTTGAATTTCATTAATAATTGATTGTGAATTGGATTGGTTTAGGCCTTAATTGTGCATTGAAAATTTCATATTGCATTTGTTGCATGTGAGCCCTTATCTTGTGTTGATTTTGATTAAGGGTGTCATAAGCTATATAAGCTTGG
>JAOXYD010097704.1:0-11820 GCA_028565735.1 Pinacopodium congolense | reverse complement strand
TTTAAGATTAACATCATAAACTCAAACCATTAGTGATTAAGCATGTTTTGTTATCATCAAAACCAAGATTGGAACCTTCATTGGTTCAACATCATCAATAAATGTAACAAAATAATAGGAACTACCAAGTGATTTAGTCTTAAATAAATCATACACATCATAATGAATTAATTATAATCAATTACCTTAGGTTTATTCTTTGAATCTGTATAGCTCTTAAAGGAAACTTTATATTGTTTTTTAGTTAAACAATGAGAACATCTCTTCAAATGCATATTGTTTATCCCAACTAAGTTCTTTTTCTTAACCAATATTAGCGTAGTTTTCTCACTCATATGACCAAATCTCTTGTTTCATATTTCTATTTCGTCATCATTCACTATGACATTAACTACGCTTCCAAAGATTTTTACCTGTATTAAATAAAGTGTAGAACATTTCTCATATCAAGTTATTACAAGAGAACCCTTCATCAACTTCCATTGGTCATTTTAAAAGGTATTTCAATACCTTTCTTCATCGAGCTTGTCAGTAGAAATCAAATTGAATCTCATATTAGGAACATACTTTACATTCTTCAGGAGAAATCTAACACAAAAGTTTGTCTTTAAGTGAACATCACCAACACGAACAATTTTAGAATTACCATCATTGCTCATCTTGATAATCCTAAAATCACAGGAGTATAGGATGTAAAGAAATCCTTTCATGTTATTGTATGTATAGAAGCATAGCTATCAATTATTTAGGTGGTTTTATAATTTACCAGGTTGATAGAATTAACATCGTAGAAGACAAGGAAATCTTATTATCAACATTGTAGAGGATAAGGAATTATTACTCATTTGTAGCGGTTACTTTCTTATCATCGTTATCATCACTAACTTTTTTGTCATTATCTTTACCTCTCTTCAATTTTCTACAAAACTTTTTAATATGTCCTTTTTTGTGACAGTGGTAGCACTCAATGTTAGCATATTTATTAGACTTACCTCAAATTTTGCTCCTATCATTACCTTTCAAACCTTTATTCTGATTTCTTCCCCTATTAGTTATAGCCAAAACCTCAAATTGCGAAAAGGGAGACCCTTGTGGCTATTTTCTCATCTTTTCATTTAGGATACCACTTTTTACTAACTCTATAGTTATCACACCATTAAGAATATAATTATTCAACGAAATTTTTAATGTTTCCTAAGAGCTAGATAATGACGTAAGTACCATAAGAGTAAAAACTTTGTTATCTAAACCGACACTCATACCTAGCAATTAATCCACAATCCCTTGAAATTCATTCAACTAATTTGTAGCATGGCTAATTTTCTTATATTCAACTGTTCAAATTTTTTTAGATAATATAATTTATTATTTTCATTCTTTGAAGCATACAGTTTCTTAAGTTTATTCCATAATATTCTAGCATGTGTCTCATAACAAATATGATTATACACATTATCCTGAATAAATTGTTTAATAAAACTGTTCACGTTGAAAATTTCACTCCTCATCAAACATTTTTTTTAGGTTTTTAGGTAGCAAATACTGATAGATGCAATTTCATCATAAATATAAAATTCTTCATCTTGTTTCTCAATATATGATAATTTGTGCCATTCAAACTTGTAATTTTATTGAATTTTCTTTTCATAATTAAACCTAACAGTTAACTGTAAATAACTCTAATACCAGTTGTTACGGAATGTCAAAAATAATTCTCTTAAAATTTTGTTCAAAATTATCTAGTATAACAGTTCTCCAAACAATTTAATCACAAATACACAATAATATCGAAAAAAACAATTGCACGAGACACCAAAATTTTTTAATGTAAAAAACTACCTCAAAATCAAGGAGTAAAAACCACGAAGACAAGTGAGTAAATCATCTGCTATATAAAATAATGGGTACAACAACTAGTCCTTCTTACTTAACAAGTATAAGCAATAACTACAAAATAATAACAAAAGGAAATAGAAAATACTAGATCCAAGACACAAACCAAAGATGACATCAAAATTAGAATACATTTTGATCTTAGTTAAACAAAATAATTTGGGTCTCACACGTCTCACACAACACACTTTTTTTTCTTCTCTTTTGTTTTTGGTCTATATGTTACGCTTTTGATTTCATCTATTACATCCTTTATATAGACAAAGGACAGAACATAAAGTTTGAAAATTTTAAACACGTCTTTGACACTATAAAAAAAACCACTGAAAAATAAAGTTGAAACCATATTGAACAACAAAAATGAAAGCACACAATAGTTATAAAATGAGGAGGTGTTACTCTTTTTAACAAAACAAAATGAAGAAGAAAAAAGAAAAAAATTAACTTTTCTTTTTCTTCCTCCTTTGTCTCATATTAGTGCGACCCATGATAAGTCGTTGCCCTTATTAGTCTCAAAAGAGGCTTTTCACCTCAAGAGTACGTAAATTTCTTAACCGGTAGCAACCTATAGTAACAACATAAGTGTAGTCGAGTACTTATCCTAAGTAAATAATAACAGTATTTCCTAGGTGCAAAAACAAAATGAATAAAAAGACAAAAATCTTTAATTATTTGCCTACTAACCGATAATAATCATTTAGTAGTACAAACTACCTAGCTACACATTAGTAATAAGAAGACATAGAGGAAGAAGAAAGGTATTTGTATTTGTTATTACCGACTCTAATTAAGTATATGATTTTACACAAAAAAAATTTAAATTATTTTTCTTTTCTTTCTTGAAAAGGGTCTAAAGAAACTTGCAGGATAGCAAGCACATGGTCAAGTGGTTGTTAGTTCAAGTGGCGCTAATAGTAAGCTAATGATAGAATCAGTCGTTTATAATAGAAATAATGATGAGAGCACATCATCTTTCTTAGTTAATGTTGAGAGGGCAAAAGTGAGGCCATTAAATGTGCAACTAAATGCACCAATACCAATAGGGTTTGAGACAGATTATTGAAAGGGAGGAAAGTGGGGGCATGAGAGTGGAACTATATGACAATAGATGTATTGGCCGGAAGAAACATTAGTCCTTTATGATATTGATTCAATAGCAAATCAGACCATAGTTCTTGCAAAGTTGAGGGTATTTTTAAATTTCTGTAATGACGTTCACACATGACTTTGATGTTTCATGACATTGGTATTTGGTACCATTCTTACAAGACATGAAATCGCTCCTATAAGTTTCATATATACTCACTTTTATCTCCATCTCCAACTCTCTCACTGTAGTGTTTTAAAATTTTAGCCCATCTATTTTTCTTGGTAGATCAACTTTTTTTTTGCAACCATTTAGGTGGCCACCCAATCGTGACCACTTATGATTCTATCCCAAATAATGAAGAAAATAACTCATGTTATTGTACATAATTCTTTTCACGTCAATGTAGATTCCTTTTTCTAAGACATTATCATCCCTTGCAAATGCTCATTACTTATAAAATACTATTATATTGGTTGTCATAACATCATAACTAACATTTATATAAAGTCAGTTTTATGCTTTTCATTTTTAAGTTGAGATAATAAATGTACTAATGGTCAACTTTTTAATATTTTTTTCAGTTCAATGTCTAATATTTAAAAGTTTTCAATTTAATAACCAATATTTAAAAACTCATTCAACTTGGGAACAAAATTAGATCTCGTTAGTTTTATACTGATGAAAAAACTAATGAAACCTAACATATGGATATTCATGTGACAAAAAATGCATATATAATATCCACGTTTACAACCTTATCACTGACCAGCTTTTAAAAATTTTCAATTTAGTAACTAAATTTTTAGTATTTTTCACTTTAATGTTTAATCTTTAAAAATTTTCAATTTAATGACTAATATTTTAAATTTTGTTCAAATCAAGTCAAATTTAATTTTTTTCTTTATAAAATAACAAGTGACTAATATATTAATATTTTATTAGAAAGTATTATATAATAACTTTTAAATTTAGTTAACAAATATTTATTATATGTAAGACTCTCTTTCAAATAATATCTAAGATTATATTTGATAAGTCTTTGACCTAAAGAAAATAATTTATTAATAAATATTTTAAATTTAATATATAGTAGACACAAAACAAAACAAAAAATAGATATAAACATAGAAAGAAATTATTCCTCCAAAAGATTAACAATTATTCTATTGAATGTAAAAATAATGAATAGAATGATACAAATATTTAAAATAGAAGTTTTAAGAATTAATATAAATATTTATTCTATTAATTAAAAATTAAAATGAATTTAATTTAATTTATTCTTCTTGTATAAGAGAAAGTAATATTTTTAAAATTTTCTGTTTCATATATATTATAAAAGGTTAAATTCATGAGATATCAAAATTATTAAATAAATTCTTATGGTTGGTCGAGGTATCAAAACTATCAAATAAAATTATTTAAAAAAATTTAAGAATTTATAGTGTGACTATACATTAAATTTTTTAGTGAAATAATTTTCAATTTTTTAAAGGAATAATTTCTTTTTTATGTTTATATCTATTTTTATTATAAATCAATAATATATCTTTAAATCTAAATTTATTTATAAAAATATTTTATGGCTGCTATATATTTAATTTAAAAGATTTATTCGTGAATTATTTCCTTTAAGTTAAAGACTAAGTCTTAATCTTGGATATCTTTTAAAAAAGAGTCTAGCTAGCATATAATTAAATATTTGTTAACTAAACTTACAAGTTGTTATATAATACTTTTTAATAAAATATTAGTGTATTAATCACTTGTTATTTTTAATAAGGAAAAAAGTTAATTTTGACCTAATTTGAACAATTTTTTTAAAAAATTAGTCACTAAATTGAAAAAATTTAAAGGTTGGACACTACAGTAAAAAATTCCAAAAAATAGTAACTAGATTGAAAAATTTTTAAGATTGGTCATATGGTTGTATACGTGGACATCTACATGCGTATTTTTTGCCATGTGGATGTTTATGTATTAGATTTCATTAGCTTCATTAGCATTAAAATAATGGCATCTAACTTTTCTTGAGTTGAGCAAGTTTTTAAAGATTGGTCACTTAATTAAAAACTTTTAAAAATTAGACACTTAATTGAAAAATCTCAAAATATTGATCATTAGTACATTTATTATCCTTTTTTAAGTTGAAGAAAGTTTCGAATTGTTCTATGGTCATCATACTTTTCTAATTCTTATTATTTTAAAATTTACAATTTAAGGATTAACTTTAGAACTCTATCCACGAGGATTTTAAATGCAACTTTTATAAAACTTTAATCCATTCATAACTTCTTTTTCTTGAAAAACAAAAATAAATCTATTAAAAAAATATTAAAATGAAACTAAATCATCAAAAAGACTAAAAGAGAATAAAAAAATTCAATATGTGAAATCACCTAATTATATTAAAGGAGGAACTATAGGTTAAGTTAAAAATAATGTTTTGAATTCCGTTCTGTACCGGTCAGAAAACAGAACGGAACTGACTTGTTTCGTACCAGATTTAAATACCGGTCAGTACCAATCATACCAGTCGGTACCGGCCAATACCGGCCAGTACCCGAAAAATAAAAAAATTAAAAAAATTAAAAAATATATTTTTTTAAAAAGGAAAATTTTGTATTTTCACATTTTAAAGTTTAAAGTTAAGTTAAAAACTATATAATATAATATATTTATATATTATTTTATAAATTTTATAAAATTATAAAATTAATTTATAATTTTAAAAAAATATTTTAAAAAATATCAATATTAACTAATATCGATACAATATTATTTTTGAAATCAATCTAATACCGATATTAATACGTTTTTATAGAAAATGATATGTCTAAGAAGTAGATGTCCAGACAGCCTTAATTGCAACTGTAAAGAAGCTGCACGAACTGGAAAAGTGAGGAAAGATTCACGATATTCTCTCAAACAAGCTCGTTATTTTTTTTTATAGAAAAGTGGCAGATTCAAACGATTATATCTCAGATATTCACAATGTGTTTCAAGGACATATAAACAAAATTAAATGTCCAATAATCTTTCATCATAGTCTTAAATTTTTAAGTATTCAACTTTGGAATACCTTGAAACTTGACTACCATCAAGATTCTTTTGCCTTCTCTAATTGTTTGGCCGAGCATGGACTTCTCTAGTCTCACCTGCTTGAATCAATATCGGAAGCAAAATATTCAATGGCCGGAAAAACATTTTAAACCCGTTATTGATGTTTAAAGACTTTTCTGCCATATGTGCGTGCTAGTGGTAAGTGGCCATTAAATATGAAAATGTTGAAAATATCCTTACATATCATGAAATTATCTTTTGATATGTAAGAAATTTGAATATTTCTCTTTGTAATGAGAACTAATATATCATCACATTTAACCTATAGCATTGATTCCTTAAATTTTATTTAATATCACTTTTATTTTTAGTTTATTATTTCTATTTTTTAAATATAAAAATCAATTAAAGAAACGTTTTTTTAACTTCTCTTAATATAAACCGTTTATAAATTTATAAAAATAGAAACAGAAAATTATAAATAAACAATTTGATTTCTTTCTTTTAATAAACAAAATTTTCTACATTAAATAATAGATAAAATCTACGAACTAATATATATTCTTAAAGTATATGAGAGTATGAATTAATTTTTATAATAAAAATTAACTAAATAGATTTTTATTTTCAATTTTTTATTATAAATTTTAATTAAATAATTTTTAATTTTTAATTTTTATAACAAATCTTAACAAAATAAAAGTTTATTTTTCTTAAAAAAGATAATAAAAATAAGAAAAAATAAAAATTATAATAAAAAATAATAATATCAAACAGTCTCTTATTAGTTAAGTCTCGAAAACATTTAGATCAAACATGAGATTTAACTCTCAAATTCCGATAAATCTAACCTGCCACGTTTACACTCTTTCTAATCAAATGGAAGGGACAACCAAACAAATATAACCACTCTTCTTCCTTAGGGCTTTTTTTAATATGTTTTTGGTATTTATTTATATATTTTTAAATATAAAAATTATAAAAATAGTACAAAAATTAAAAAATAACACACAAATAAAATATACAATTAAAAAATAATACTAAAATTAAAAATATATAAAAATCAATGAAAACACACGAAAATAAAAAATAAAAATAAAAATAGAAAGCTAAATTAAATGACAAAATTAATAGTCATTTCTAGTCAAATTCTACACTAAATAATTCAATCAAAATAATCTTGCAAAATTTACACTAATTAAAGGGATCAACTACACAGCCCCCTTAATTTGCTCTCCTCATAGCCCTATACAATCTGTCTATACAATTCATACAACCTTTATAGATAGGATCTATACACCACTATAACTCAGTTCATACAATGATGTATTCAAAAATTATAGATTTTATGTAATTTAAAGTTCATCTACGTTATATCTATACAATTCATACAATCTCTATAAATAGGGTTCATACAACACTACAATACAATTCATATAACGATGTATTAAAAAATTATAATGCGTTTATACAATTCATACAATCTCTATAAATAAGGTTCATACAACACTATAACACAGTTCATACAACAATGTATTCAAAAACTACATATTGTATGTAATTTAAGTTTTATTTACGTGGTTGTATGAAATATATTGTAGTGTTATATGAACCTTATCTATAGAAGTTGTATAAATTGTATAAGCAGATTGTATGAAACTATAAGGGGAGGTCAATAAGATGACCATGTAATTTTTTCGATAATTCAAGCAGAATAATCTTGGTTCATACTCTAATTCTATCATACCTTATTTAATTGTGGATTGAAGTTAGGACTAGACTACCCTATATTCCTACCACTTGTCCCTACATCCTTAAATTAATGAACCCTTTGTGAGGTTGACATTAAAGTTATGGGCTAAGGTGTCCCAAGCCTTGGTGAAGATGACCACACCCCAAATTTACCAGACCTTTAAATCCACTTGTTTTGATATGTACATCAAAATTTAAAATTAAAATGTCTAATTGTTGCAACCCTAAAATCAAATTCAATTGAAACCAATCAAAACCACACTCAAAGACAATGGAATTAAAACAATATATTTGGCACTTGGATGACCCACCTTTGAAACTAATAAAAATCAAACTACAAAATGAGATCCACCGAAAATCTATCTCCTAAAAATATCAACAGATAAGGAGTGAGCTGCTAATTCAGTAAGAGAAACTAGAATTTACTCCTTCACGCAAAACAAATAAAAAACAACAATAATATTTTAACACATCAGCATCATGTAACTGTTAACATAATATATTTTCAATGAACAGATATAATGCTACTACTAGACAGATCTTTCATCATACATCAACACAATCATCACAAAATCCAAATATATACACATAACATGTAATCGTTTTATTCACATTCTTATCATTTTAAAAGCAATTTATTTTTATTCTCATTAGGGCCCTGTTTAACCTAGTATGATTATGTTTAATGGTCTGCCGGTTCATCAAATCATCATAATCTCAATCATCTTCATGTGAATATGACAAATAATATATATATATATATATCGGCTCAGGGTACTCCTCACTCAATCTTATCTGATCTGGTACCCCAGTATCACTTTGGTACCTAACCATCAGTATAAGGTATCCCCGAAATTCAGGATACCCTAGTACCACTCCAGTACCTAGTCAATAGCACAGGGTATCCCTGGAACTCAAGATATCTCGATACTACTCCGATATTTAGCTATTAGTACAGGACATCCCCGAAACACAGGATACCCCGGTACCTGTTCCACGGACATGTACCTAATTACAGCTCAAACACATAATAATTGTCATAACATATGACCATTGAACATATCCTATCCTAGATAAGCTACTATTCCATTAAATATGTTTATTCATTCAAATATGCCATATGATGCCACATTGAAATACCCATGATCAGACATTTTCACAACTCCAATGTTAATGTCATACACATCATTAATACACACATGTTTCCACTCACAAATCATGTTTCATACAATATACAATGTTATCACATATCTAATGTATGAATATATCTTCACAAGATTCATAATATAATCACATGTTAATTAATCGAATAAACAAACACATTTGGAAATACATATTGAATAAATTAACTCAAAGATATTACTTATTCATAAAATCACATTTTCCAACATATCTCACATCTTCACATATCTTTCATGCAATTTATTATTTTCAAGATCAATAATATATTTATATATTAATTAATAACATATATAATATGTCCAATATCACAAAACACATACTCCACAAATCTAACAGAATTATGCATTTTAATCAACACAATCAATTTATCATACTAATATATCAAATCATATAATAGGAGTACATCCTAATTAATCACTTACTTGCACTCTGTAATCAATCGAATCCTAAAATCAAGTCTGAACTACCAACTCCCTTATTGCCACTAGAAGATAATCATAAAATTATTAACAAATTCAAGTTAAACAAATGAACTAAATACTTAATTCTTACTACTACTCTTCTCCTAAACTCTCACTTTTTTTTTCCGAATTCATTTCCTTTTTCCTAAATTATTGCTCTCTACAACCATTTATAAAAATTTCAAGAATATCTTTACTTTAACTTGAAATTACAAGATTATTCTATTATTCACCAATTTACACTTAATAAATCAAAAATTACCTTTTTATACAAAATTCCTACATATTAAAAATACATCTTACTTCCTTTACCTTCATAAATACTAAAATTTCAATAACAATTATTAAAATTTTTATTTCCCTTTAATATTCCTTTAAAACATCAAATTTATCCAATCTTTTCTTCTCTATTTCCACATTTAACCTTACCATTTTCTTTAAAATCCTACTATACCCCTCTGTACTCATCTTTTTCCCTTCTTTTCCTTACACTACCGTTAGTTCTCTTCAACCATTCCTATCAAGTCCTTAAAGCTTCCTTTTCCTAGTTTATCCTTTAACTTATTCAAAATTACAAAACTACCTAACACCCTAATTCCCTAAAATATCCATAACTCTTCTAATTATAACAATTATGCCATTATCGTCAACCTCCCCACACCTTCTCTCTAACGTCCCTCACTCTCTAGATTTCTATTTTTCTATTTTGTTTTCTCTTCTTCTTTTTCTTCTCTCTCTTGTTACCCTTTATTTCCAAAAGCTTTTCTTTTACTCACTTTCTTTCCTCCTCCTCCTAACTCTCGGCTCTCTCTCACTCTATCTCACTCTCTCACTTTCCAACTTAATTTTATCTTCTTTTAACCCAAAATTTCACCTAAATTTAGCAATTAACCCAACTTAAACAAGATTAAAACAAATTTAATCTTAAAAGAAGTTTAGTAATGTTAAACGACATGAAGATTTCAACTGAAAAGGTATAAAAATCAATATTACCAAAACTTTCTCCTTACCAAAGAATTTCAATGGCTTCTTTCACTTTCCTTCTCTAACCTACTGTAAAACAACGAGAATGAGAAGACTATGATGAAATTTTGACACATGCAACCAAGAAAATGAACATGCAGAAGAAAAGGAACAAAACCACAATTTAGAGCTCACTTGTCTAGTTTTTGTCGAGAGGAAGAAGATGCATAAAAGAAGGAGCTAATTTGGTTTATCAATTTAGCAAGCATGGGCCAGTCGGGTCCATTAATGGGCCAAACTTGGCCCAACATCCTCTTGAGCCTCACACGAATATTATGAAATGATTTCATATGGTTGTTTCGTTAAATAAATTTCAAAATTCTAAAATGCAGATAATAAAAACAATAGTACTAATGTTATTGGGTTTTCACATGCTTTTATAAGCAAGCGGGATGCATAAGCACTGGTAATTGCTAATGATATTACTCACTGCTGACAAATTCAAGAAATCGCATTATAAAAACAATGGGCATGCATGGATAAGAGGAGTAGTTGACAAATAGTTTATAAAGTGCTCTACTTATAGACGAAATGACAGAGTGAGTGACAATGTTATGGTATTAGATTTGTTTTATGGTATAGTACTGTACCAATATCAACTAATATTGGATATTATATCAAATAATTTTTGAAAATTATAGAATAATCTTTGAATTTTATAAATTTTATAAAATTATATATATATATATTATATTATAAAGATTTAAACTTTACTTCAACTCGTCTAAAATAATAATAATACAATAAATATGAGACAATAACAAATATTGTTCATTCATATTAATATTAATTTTCATATATTTTTCAGATAAATAACAACTTCAATTAGCATAACAAAAAGAATGATATATTAAACAAAAACCATCATAGTATAAGAACACTACATCAAAACATTATAAAATAAGAACAATTCATGAAACATCAAGTTTTGTAAGCCGTCAAAAGAGTTCTAATTCATTAGTTATCAACTTTGTTCTTCATTAAATCAGATTTGAGCTTCCAAAGTCATAAACATCAAGTTGTAAGTTTCCCGAGTTTATATTGTTAAATCTCATTGTTTGAGCTCTAGTTTCAATTTATTAGTTACTAATTGATTAAGCTTCTAAGAGGTTTATTATATTGATTTTATGGTAGGTTAAAATTGTTAGTTTTTAAAGCTGAAATTGAAATGCTACTACATTAACAGTCGTTTTGTTTCCTTTGTTCAATCTAGCTCTTTGATGCTTTAGTGTTCATATTTGTAGCTTTAATCAATTGATTTCTAGTTTATTAAGCTTATAAGAGGTGTGTTATATTGAATTTTTGTTGCTAGAAATTTTATATACATTATTATTGTTGTGTTTTCAATGAAGCATT
>JAOXYD010097703.1:0-25546 GCA_028565735.1 Pinacopodium congolense | reverse complement strand
AGCTTCCTTTGTTGACAATGCAATGCAATATTGTTTATTATTTTTCTATGATATTACTCCATTGTTGAGAAAGAATACATATTCAAAGTAAATTTTCTTTCATCCAAGTCTCCTCCCCAATTTACATCTGTATACCCTTATATACATAGATCGTTTCCTTGATAATATAATACATAGTCCGTTGTGCCCTTTAGATACAGCATTATTCCCTTTAGATGTTCATATCCTAAATTTGATTGATATTTGCTCACCATCCTCATAGTGTAACAAATATCTGGTCTTGTACACATCATTATGTATAATACACTTCCAAATATACCAGAGTAGGGAACTTTCTTCATTTGTTCATGTTTTTATGATGTTGTTAGGCAATTTCTCTTGCTGATGCCTTCGCCTTTAACAATAGGATTATCAATTGGTTTGGAATCTTGGATACAGAGTCATTTAAGAATTTTTTAAATATTCATTGCTTGAGAAAGTAATAAAAATTTCTTTGAATGAACTCTTGAAATCTTAACTCCAAGAATGTATATAGAGTCATCCATGTCTTTCAGTTTAAATTCAAATGACAACCAATCTTTGATTTGCTTAATAAACATATAGTCATTACACGAAATCAATATATTATCTAAGTATAAATAAAGACTAAAACTTATAGGCTACACAAACTATACAAAATTTCATTGAATTCAAACCAAATTTAAAAACGTGGATACATAGGAACCAATAGTAAATCATACACTGTAATAAGAACGCATGTCACTCACGCGTAGTATAAACATAATATAATTTAAACAGAACCAGAGTATATCCAACTTCATGGTAATCATAGATATTCATAGAATTAACATAATTTTTTTCAAACATAAATCTTAAGATAATATCATGCATATATAAAACCTTGCTCTGATATTAAGGTTAGAAAATTAAGACATAATCACAAAGATTATTTATAGATAGGATGATTACATATGCATAAAAAACAATAATCACGTACTTGTACTATTATTTGTAATTCCATCGGTTAAAGGACTTGAAATTTTGCAAAGAATCTTTAATTCACTTTTTTTAATGATTCAAAAATTATCTTTTTCTACTTTGAGTACCAAATACTTATTTGGTTTAAATTCAACACTTAACTACCCTTGGTAGTTATTTAAGTGATAATGACCATAAAACCCTCATGAGTGTATATGTGTCATCCATCAGTCTCTAATAACTTCTCAATTATCTTCTTGAATCATTTCTGGGGAAAAAAAAAAGAAAAGAAAATTCACCCTTGGAAATTTGAATAATGTTGTCAGACAATTTCAGAATGATACTACCAACTACAAGAATTGTGTTCGCACTATATCACATTGTCTATTCGCGCTTAACACCTTCAGTTAATTACTGTTGTTTTCTAGCAGAAGAGGCATTGGCAGAGAGACAAATAGGAGGGCACTAGCTTATTAATGTTTTCTAGACTATGATCTCTAATAATCAAGAATTTCCTGATAGTTTCAAGAGCGCAAACATCAACATCAAGACAGGATTTTTCTTGTGAACCATGTTAAATGTTTGTCTTTACATTGTTCTACTTGATTTGTGATTTGTTAAGGATTCAACCATAATTGTATGGCAGAAATTATGACATTATCCTATATGATCATTGATTTCCATACTTGTAAAAGGGAAATATGAAGATCAAAAGATATGTATTTTGTTTCCATAAGTGTTAATGATTCCCCCTTTTTAATTCCTCATAATTCAGCTACCCTATGTAAGAACTTATATCATAGTGGAACATATAAAAACGGATTGACCCACTACCACATTTTATTTTGCTTATATAAATAATTGATCTATATATAGAATCAGAATGCATCAATTTGGGAAAATAACATTAAAAACAATCCATAGCACACACTATAGGTGCTTGTGTTGTTGTCCTTGTCTCCTTGTCTCTTAAGGTTGCACGCATAATTCAAATTAATTCAGCCAACTCCCTTTTGTATTCCCTCTGTTTCCGAATTTGCTTCTCTCCTTGTGCTCACTGTTTTAATTAATTAAAATGGTGAGTTTCAAACACTAAATTGAATTTTTTTTTTCAAATTACTACAATCTTTGGCTTTTTCTCAAATTGATTTAATTTCGTCATGCTTTAACCCAAAATTTGTGCTAAGGAAATAAACCTGTCATTAAACACAATATAACACAAATTAAATATTTAAACAATAAAATAAGATTGAAATAAGATTAAAAAACATATGAAAATTTAATAAATTTCAATCTTATCATACTAAAATCATGGTTAGGACACTTGGCAAGAATCTCTTGAAACTACTCCCAGGCCTCATACAGACTTTCAGTTTCATATTGGACAAATGAGCTAATCTTATTTTCCATCTTGGCTACTTTGATAGGTGGGAAGAATTTGGTTAAGAAAAGTCTCATCAATTCATCCCATGTAGTAATGGAACCAAGTTGATGAGTGGATAACTAGGCTTCTACTTTAACTAAAAGAGAAAAAGGGAAAAATCTAAGTTTAACCGCATCCTTCAAAACTCCATTGCTTATGAAATGATCACAAAAGTCTAAGAAATTTTGCAAGTACTCATTTGGATCCTCTAAAGTTGATCCACAAAATCGTTAAGACTTAATCATGAAAATGATACTATGAGTTATTTCAAATTGTTAGCATTGACCCTAGGATTAATATTGTTATCCACAAGTCTACGTTTGTTTCTTAAAGCTAAGTCCATTATAGTTGGGACCCTATGTGCTTCATAAAGTTGAATAACTACATGCTTCTAGAGATCCATTTCTACTGGTTTAGAGCCTGTATCACTAGATGTCTACTTCTAATGGATCGAATGTGCTAGCTTGAGATTCTTTCTTTTTCTTATGAAGTGTAGGCTCAAGCTCCAAATTGAAGTCAAATTTTTTAGGCTTTTGTCCCTGTGTATGAATGCAAAACTAACGAAATAACTAAATAAAAACAAAATACTAACTAAACAAGCAAACTACACAAGAAAGATAATAAAAATCAATAAAACACTCAAGAATTAAAATTGAAAAACAATGAAAAAAATTCAGAAAAATCAGAAAAATATAAATAAATTTTAGGTTAATTGACACTAATTTATTCCTAGTACTACTTTTGATCCCTGATAATAGTGCCAAAAACTTGTTATTGGTTTATGTGACTTAAAATTTTCAAAACAATTTTGCAATTTGATTAAATTAGGATTTATGATGACTAAATTAGAGCATCTTTACAAATTAAGACAAAGTTATGGATAAGACTATGTCTTTTCTTTATTAACCTTAAATTGAAGTTTAGTTATTCATCAATTTTAGGCAATAAGCTTGAATATTACGAAGCTTAGCACCTAGATCTCTAATCTCAAAATTAAAACTCTCACAATTAATCAAGGTTTGTTTACGTCAGGATTAGATTATACCGTTTATTAATTAATCCAAGAATTTAGGTAGATTTCTCAGATCTTAAATTATCTATCATCACTCTTTTTTAAGTGGCTAGCTTAAAAACAGAGATTTAGCCCTTCAATAGACAAAAATTAGTCCTTAAAACATGCACAAAAGCTTAATAATCATTTACTAAACTCTCCTTAGTTATAAAACAAATCAGTCATACATATTAACCAAAGTAAGCAAAACACGGCTCTTAATTTAGCTAAGTTTTCTGTAAATATAGAGAATGAATTGGTGTGGGTCGAAGAGTGTTCATCATGGCTAGAGCATACAGTTCTTAACGATGTACTCTTATCTTATTTTGATTCATTTTAGCTTTTCTTATAAAAAAATTCAAGTCAAAGTGTTAGTTAGTTTAAAGTCTACTTAATTTGAATTGGTCATTAACTTTGTCTTCATTTGACTTTTTTACTATAACTTACTACAAAGAGGGATAATATTATGCTTAGTGTATGCATATAGAGTGTCAGTTTATATTTAGATATTTGGGTGTTATCATATTATTAGGACTTTTATATCAATAAAGTAAGTTCTTTGATTTGGTTAGCTATTTCGATGCAGATTATGACTATAATCTTTTAGATAGAAAAAACACATGCTATAATTTTAGATAATGCATTATGGTTTAGTAGGAAGAAAACTTTCAATTGTCTTATTAACCGCATTAGTTGAATATGTGTAGTTGGTAAGTATTGTTTATAAATTTTATGGCTTGGGAAATAACTTAGGTATTATGATACATAACTCATATAAATACCTATGTAGGTATAACAATACACAAGCCATAGATTTTCATAAAGTGAATGTGATGTTTCGTTTATAAAGATAAAAGAAAGTTTGATTTACAAAGGAGAAGCTCTTGATCTTTAAAGTACATATGACCTTTCATTGATATAGAGAAAATAAAATTTTTTTATTTTCAAAGAAAAACCTCCTTATCTTTAAAACAAAATTGAGGAATCATTAAAAGTGAGTAAATTTAAGGCTCATTTGGTTTTGTTTTTTTTTTTCTAATATTCTTGTTTATTTTTTTTTTCTAAACATAAAAACCAATGGAAAAACCATCTTTGATTTGGTTTATTTTAACAATAGTTTTTGGAAATAAACCATATTAGAGCTATCCAAAAATAAATAAGAAAAGAACGTTTCTCTATGTTTTAACAACACATTTTCTTATCTCCATCTCTCCTTCTCTTCATCGATCATCTTCTCTTTAGTAACAATAGAGGAATCCACACTAACTGAACAAAAGGCAATCAATAGAGGAATCATCTCAATACAATCTTATCACCTCATCACTAACTCATCAGATTCTATAGAAGATGAAGGGATATGATTAATGAGAAAGCCTAGAAATTCTTCGTTGTTAACGCCATCATCATCATTTCCTTTGAGATTCTCTTCAACTTCAGGTATGGTAACAAACATTTCATGATTTATTAGAGATAATAATGGCTCATCATCGTCATAGGATCTAAAATAAGAGCATTTTAGAGTTAGTGGCTACTATTTGGTGAATACAAGATAGTAAGTTCCATCACTTCTTATACTCAAATTATATGCTTTACTTAGGCAAGTTATTAGAAAATATTTTATTTCTAATTTTATTATTTTGATAAGCTTCAATATTATGGTGGAGACCATTTATTCCAAGAAAATATATTCCTCTGATGCAGCCTCTCTTAACTTTTAAGTCACTATAGATATAGTTTCAATTTTTTATTACAATCCTTAACCAAATAGTTTTTGTTTTAGGTTTTTAGTTATAAATCTCAATCAAATATATTTTTCTTTTTTAATTAAATAAAAAAAAAGAAAAGAAACATAAACCAAAAAGTTACAATACAAAAAAAAGTGATATCAAATGACCCTTAAGTTTTTATTAAAATAAGGCGATTTTATGCTGTTGAAAAACTTACATTGAAAACTAATAATTTAAAGTTTTTTTTAAAAATTGGATTTTATAGGGCTTCAACTAGTCTAAGTGTTTGGATAGGCTAGCGAAATGTAGGAACTTCCAGAAATAAAATGGTTGGTTTAGTACTAAGTACACCATAAGTAGCCAATGGGCAGTTGATACCCCAACAAAACATGCTTTCTCTAGTTGAAGGTATACGTTAAACTAGCAGATTGTGACTATAAATTATCCATTGTAATAGCTAGCTTATATCTCTAACAACTATTTGACGGGGTAGTTAGACAAAAATATATGGATTTTTTGAACATCTTTATGAAATTTTTTAAAATTGAAATAATATTAATAATTGAATTAAAAAATTTTCTCATAAAAGAGTTGTAAGGGGTAACCATGGTAAGAACAAGAAAGCATTAATATATATTTTACTTCGTAGTATCTTTCTAGGACCTAATTTATAATAATGAGATCATGGTATTTAGCAAGAAAAATAGCAACTGCAATTCTATAAGTAGAAATATGAAGGTTTCATGAATTGTCTCTAAGCCTTCTCCTTCCATTTTAGTGAGATCTAGAAGTTAGCAAAAACTTAATTTTACATCCATGAAACTTCTCTTCCCTTTTATGAGCATATAACATTGTTGTAAAAGTGTAGATAGAGGAATACTGATCTTCTAGGAGTAAGGATCTAATTAAGAAGCTGATTAGGTAGGTACTCTAAAATAAGTGTGATGTAGATTGAGAACTGTGTTAATGGGTCTGGAATTTTTGTCTATATTTGTATCATTGGATCACTCAATTATCTAACTCCGTTTCATTGCATTTAAGAAAAACAACTCATTTGAATGAATCATTAGCTTTTTTTCTAATCCATGATAATGTGATCTAAGTAAGAGTATTACTATCCTTTCATGCCCTACTATAAATTCTGTCATTTCTCTCTTTTTAGATGGTATAGACGTAATAGCTAAACCTAATTTCGAATATTTCATGGTCATATCAAGAAATATGGTGGGAGTTTAAGGCCTAAGAGATTATTCCACACCATACTTGAGAGCTACAAAAATGATTAAATATCTATTGAACGTTTTCCTATAATTGTGAAACTAATCTAAATTTGAAGAATATATGATCCCTACTTTGTTCCTCTACTCTACACAAGATACGTATGTTTTCATTTTTTTATGAATCCCTATATCTATCCATGGTAGAGAGCTTATTTTGGATAGCTAGCCATAAAATAAAGGAAGCCTTTTGTAATTTTTACTTAAACCAAACTGGATTGTACCATTTTACTTTAGTAAATGAAGGTTTAAATAGGAATTTTCATGTTTTTTTCTTAAAAACTCCTATACTCCAACTAATCGGATCTTCAATATGAAGGGATGGTTGATAACTAGGCAAGTACCCTATTAAAATATTTGCTTTTTTACTGCTACAATTCCAATTATCTCCTTGAATGATCACTCTAACTTTATCTCAGAGAGGATACAAGTGTCTTAAGTAGAAAATTTCATGAACTAAATGAAGAGGATTTGCTTCAGACCAATTATAAAACCACAAAGATTTAGTCTCTACATTACCAATTTTATTTGCAATAGCTAAACTAAGTTTTTCCCTAACCTTTAAATTTAGCTGTAAAGACCATGATGAGATTGTTTTGATATGTATTCCCTAAAAACTTATGATTTTTAAGAAGTGATCATAGACCCATTTCGTCTATAAGGCTTCTTTATCTTTTAAAATTTTCCAAATTCTTCTAAATAGATTGATTTTGTAGTTTGTTTCCCCGCTATATAGAAGATTCCTCATGAGCTACTTAGTTGACTTGATTAACTTTTTTTGGGAGGATATATGAAATTTTATTATTGAAATAACACATTGATTTAGTTTTCATAAATTAATAACACTTTTTAATTTGTTCGAATTAAGCCTAAGCCATAGATCAAAATGAGCAACTGTTAGGGGTGAAATTCATAGTGTTTTTAGATGTTAATTAATGTGTATTTACCCCTATTTTAGTGCTTAAATGTTTAATTTATATTTAGAAATGTTTAATTTGTAGGTTGATGTGAATATTTGAAGAATTGAACAAATAAGAAGTAAAAGGACCAAGTTCCAAGACTAATATGGTGGTCTGGCCAAACCCCTGTATTGCTCCTAAAGACCCTCGTATTGGCATTGAAGAAAAGGAGCAATAATATGATCTCCAGCCAACCATATTGAGGCAATGAGCCTGCCGTATTGAGGCAGCAGATGCATTTTCTGACTAGAGAACAATTTATTAATTTATTAGGAAGAGATTTCAATAGATTGATATACGACATATAAGATAGCTTCATATCTAGTTAAATGTTTAGGAAAGGATTTTCATATTGAGAGATCCCAAAGTTAATCCGAATTTATTTAGCTAATGATATTTAGTTGCACCTTGAGAGAGGGTAGCTAAAGTATTAGAAAATTTTGGGCTAAGCATAAATTGAATCCAATAAATCAGAGGGAAAGAAATAGGGATAACTACAAGTCCTAGTTTTTAAGCTTGATTTCTCCAAGTTTTAGTTTGTGATTTTGACTTTAGTTACGTTGCTTGTTTTTATTTTAGTGTTTTTTCGTTCTATTTATCATTTTAAATTTTCTTGAATTGGTTTCTTAAACAAAGCTCAACCTGAATTGAGTGGTGACTAATTATAATTCTCGTGGGATCGATATCCACTTTTTACTACAAGTTACGATTTATGTAGTTGTAGTTTTGAACATAAAACTAATAGTTTATTTTTCATTCAACAAAGTTTTTGACATTGTTGCTTGGGATTGTTTATTTAACCTCTTGTTTAGTTTGAGTTACTTTTGTTTAAGAGTTTTTGATACTTTTCTTTGTGTATTTACAGGTGTATGAACACAAGGAGCACGTTAAGGTCCACCGAATTTATTGACGAAGAGTTTTCTAACATTATAAGGCATGAAAGAGAGCTAAGAAGAGTGAGACGCCCAGACAGAAGTCATACAAATATGACAGAAGAAGGAGAGTAAGGAAGAGCAAAGAGGACTTTGATGGATTTCTTGAGGCCAAGGTTTAGTCCTCAGGGAGTTGCAAGGCCTGCGGTTCAAGCAAACAATTTTGAGGTCAAGCCTACACTCCTAAATATACTTCAGAGTATTGTGCGGTTCTATAGGTTGTCCAATGAAGATCCTAATACCCATTTAGCTAACTTTTTGGAGATATGTGACACCTTTAGGTTTAATGGGATGTCGGATGATGCTGTGAGGTTAAGACTGTTTCCATTTACCTTAAGGGATCGGGCAAAGGCATGGTATAACTTACTGAGTTCAGGACAGATCACTCTTGGGAGTAGCTTGCCCAAGCATTCCTGGTTAAATACTTTCCCTTGACTAAGACAATAAGAATGATCAAGGAAATTATAAATTTTTAACAAAGTGATGGGGAGTCTTTATATGAAGCTTGGGAGAGGTTTAAAGAGTTATAAAGAAGCTTCCCCTACCATAACCTTCCAACAGAGTTCCTACTACAAAAATTTTACAATGGTGTAAATCAGAGCATAAGAGGAACCATAGATGTAGCTGCTGGTGGTTCTTTGAGGAGGAAAACTATTGATGCAGCTCATGATTTTTTTAGAGGAGTTGGCGAGCAACAGTTGCATGAGGGAAAATGAGAGGAGTAGGCAAGGATTCAAGGAGAAGAAGGGGATGATTCTAATTGACACGGTGACAGCTCTTTAAGCACAAAATTAAGCCCTTACCAAGAAATTAAACAACTTCCCAAGTAGATCTTCCTCTTTTATTAACACTTTGCAGTTTAGATGAGAATTATGTGGGTAAGATAGCCATGAAATAATAGAATATTTCTTATTGGGAGTTAGTAACGCAAAATAGGTAAATTATTTGGGCCAACCGCAAAGAATTAACAATCCATATTCCAATACTTATAATCTGGGATGGAAAATCCATCGAAAATTTGCTCGGAATACTAAAAATGCAGTTGACTAAGTGAGAGCACAAGGACCTCCTAGATTTCAACAAGATCGATTCAGCTCCTTAAAGAAAAATATGGATAAGATGATGGATTTTGTGGGCCTAAAATTTGCAAGTTAGGAGGAAAGACAAAAGAGGATTGAGGCAAAGTTTGATCAAATCGTGAAGAATCATGCTTCATCTATCCATAACTTAGAGGTTCAAGTAGGTAAACTTGCTAATGCTTTATCTTCTAGAAATGTAGGTAGCCTACCAAGCGTTACTGAGTCTAATATAAGGGAGCAAGTGAAGGCCATCAGAGTTTTAACTACAGAGGAAATCGAGAAGGCAAGTGAGGAGGTTGGGGTTGCAAGAGATAAAAGTCAGGCTAGAGAGGAAAAGAAGTAGGAGGAGAAGCCCTACATCCCACCACCACCACTATATAAGCTAAGAATCCCCTATCCACAAAGGCTTTAACATAATTCAATAGCTACATAAGTTTCTAAGTTCTTTAAGAAGGTGAAGAAGTTTTCAAGTATGAATGCCATATTAAATATGCCCAAGTACGCTAAGTTTCTACCGGATATCCTAACCAACAAGTGGACTTAGGATGACAATCAAATAATGGAATTGATAGGGAATTATAGCTCACTCATCACTAGCCACATGCCATCTAAGATGTAAAATTCAGGGAGTTTCATTATCCCTTGTACTATTAGTAACTTGGAATTTTTTGCATGTTTATGTTATTTAAAGCAAGTGTTAACTTGATGCCTTTATCTGTTTTTAGGAAATTGGGGTTAGGTGAAGTGAAGTCGACTTCCATGCTTATATAATTGGCAGATCAAATAATAAGGAAGCCATTCAGTTTGGTGGAAGATGTGCCTGTCAAAGTAGATAAGTTCTTCATTCCAGTTGATTTTGTGGTACTTGATTTTGAGGAGGATAGTAGTTGCCCCCAGATCCTTGGTAAACCTTTTATAAACATTGGTAAGGTGTTGATTGATGTCCATAAAGGAATATTGATCTTTCTCATTAGTGATGAGCGAATAGTATTTAACATGGGCAAGAAGTTGAAAAATCAAGTGAAAAGAAATTCTTACATGAAGTTGATGTGATTGATTAGTTTGGAAAGATGTAAGAGTTGAAATATGAGGGAAAGGTAAAATTGAAAGATGATGGAGTTAGGAAGAAGGAGGATTTGGGTGAGTGGTTGAAGCAAGAACCTTTAGGAAAAACAAATGCCTTTACCCTATTTTCCCTTGTGACTCCACTTGTGCTTAAGTTATAATCTTTACCTCTACATTTTGAGTGTACCTTCCTAGGTAAAGGAAAATCACTAACCATTAGTAATTCTAGTGATGTAATCTTAAAATAAGAGAAGAGGATAGTTAAGGTGAGAAAGAATGAGATTAGAGCAAAGTTGAAGTTGATTCCTTGTAAACTAAAATCTAGGGGGGAGAAGACCATTTAAGGTGGCTCATATTTGCAAGCATGGGGAGGTTAGAGTGAAAGGTTTCAAGAGAATAACGCTCAAGACTTTTGGGTATCATGGAAAGTTATATCTTGGAGACTTTCTTTCAAGATAAAAGGGACTAGTTTCTTCCCTTTTAATCATTTGATTGATTGAATTGGTGATGGTCAAGCTAATGACCTTAACTTAGCATGTTTGTTTTTAGTTTGTTTGTCTTTGTTATGTTTTGTGTGTTTGCTTTGATTTGGGTTTTGATTCTTCTACAGCTTGTTTTCCCTTTGAATCTCTTGTTTTTTAGGTGACTTGATGAATGCTTGAAGGCTTGTTGTGCATCATAGCTTGTTGGAGGACCAAAGGACAAAAGGATAAGTGTGCCACCTCCATTTCCCCATCACCATGAGCCCTTCTTAGCCTTAATCTCTTTTGTTCTTGTTCTTGTGTTTTGTGTTTTGTATTTCATTGTGTTTTTTATTAGTTTTTGGGTGTTTCCCTTTCCAAATTGTGGAAAATATGTTATTCAAGTGTGGGGAGGTAATCTCTATATTTGTGTTTGCTTTTTTTGGCATGTTATAGACATATTAGGGTGTTGTTTTGTGTAAGAAATGGAACCACATTTGAATCATTGTGATGAATGTGTTGCCTTGATATTCTATCAGGCTAGTTGGAATTAGATTAAATGTATGCTTGAACTTGGATTAGGCTACTTGAGTAGAGAGTGAACCATGTTGAGTGATGAACGTAGTTGGTTGCATAAACTTACTCAGAATTTGACACTTGAGTAATAAGATAGTGTATAGAAGCATAATGGATTTTCATTTGAGCCTATGTGAGGATTGAGCCTTTATGACTCATTCTATAGTCATTTCATTTCCTTGTTTATGTGATGCTTCCTTAGGTAATTATCTTCAGAATTTGATCTGAATCAGTTTAAATCAACTTGATGCATGCCAGATAGAAATGATTAAGGCCTTTTTTGTTTTAACCCTTGACTTCAATGACCTACCCTTTTATTATCCCTTACTACCCCTTTTGAGCCTTTAACCATTTATTTCTTGAAATACACCATTTTGAAACCTCAAAATCCATTAGCTTACCTAATTATGAGTTTAATAGAGTGCTAAGTGATGCATTAATTTGGGATTTTGGTTATGTTTTTTTCTGAGATGATTTGAGTGATACTTCTACTCTTAGAGCATATTGTATTTAGTTTCTATTTTGGTCATTATTTCTTCATTATTACACAAAAAGAGAAAAAAAGAAAAGAAGAAAAAATTAAGAAAAAAGGGGAAGAAAAGAAAAAATAAAATATGGAAAAAGAAAAGAAAAGAAAAAAAAGAAAGAACCATTTAGTAGCAAAAATAAGTGCTAAGTAGTTAATTTTATCCATTTTCATATCTCAGAAGTTTATTTTGTTATCCCTTTTGTACAATTAGTACTTTATGAATGCTTGTGATGAACTCATAAAACCGTTTTAACCAACCTTAACCTTAGCCATATTACAACCCGAAACAATGTCCTTATGATTTATCTTAGCATGTAATCATTGTGGAGGTGAATTGGTGTATTAGCAAACCTATGATAGTGTGTATGAAGTTTGAGCGAAACACTAACCATAAAAAATTTAAGAGAAACAAGTGAAAATCGTGAAGAATATTCATTTTGTATTTATACTTATCTTTGAGTGATGGTTTCATAGGTTGAGTTTGCTTATATGCACTAATGAAAAGTATTCATGATATGTGTCGTAGCTTGACACTTGAGTTGGAAAAGTTTGTGGGATTGCATGCTTTGATCTTTGTGAAAATGAAGTGATGGGATTGAATGGTTGCATTTGATTTTTTCTTTAGTACAAGCTAAGCTTTAAGTGTGGGGAAGTTGATAGTTGTACATTAGTATATGTTTTTCTAAGTCTTTGGCAATGTGTTTCTTGCATTTTAAGTTAAACTTATTGTGTTTAAGACTTATTTTGTGTTTTTTTATTTAGCATGATCATCACTGTTATTTATTTAGTGTTTTGTGTTTTATCATTTAATTATTGATTTTGGGTTAAAATTTGATCTTACTGGTGTATTTATTTATTATGTAGGATGAATTGGAGTTAGAAATGAAAGTTTAAAGAAAGTTGGAATGAAAAAGAAAAAAAAAGGGAAAAAGTAAGCAAAAAATTCGGTTAATACAAGAAGATGCAAGCATGGACAAAGAAAGCTTGCAAAACATTAAAAAACATGTTTTCCAAGGCAAGCTAATTTCCAAGGTCCATGAATAGTGCAATTCATGGCCAAATGAGAGGGCTTTCCTAGGTGAGTGAAAACATGGGAAGCTTAAATCACTAAAAGACAAAAACCTTTAACCAAGACCAAAGGGAATCATGATGCTTCCTGCTAAGAGAGCTCTCCTGGGTGAAGGCTAAAGACCAAAACAAACCATTTAAATCCTAGCTCAAAACAACACAGCTTCAAGGCCTTTAACCCTAAGTAGCTCAAGACAAGTATAAAAGAAGAATAACAGAGATTCGACAACCTCATTTTTTAGGAGAAGAGGAGATCATTCAGCCACCCTTTTTGGGTCAAAAAATGCCATTCAAGCTTCCTTCCATCTCCATGCCATTCAAGCTTCAATTTTTGGTTTGAATTAAACATCAAGCCTTCATGTTCAGATTTTTAAATATAAAATGGAAGACAAATATTATCATATTTATTTTATTTTTGTTTTTCCAATATGTTTTATATTTTGGAGAATATGGATATGGATGAAATGATTTCTATTATGAGTGGCTAAAGTGTTTTTAAGATTTGTTATTTGAACTATTTATGAACTCTAATTGTTGATTTAATGTTATAAATAGTTGTGTTGTCTATTGAGCTTAAAACCTTACAATAAATCTAGAGAGTAAGGTTGGTAATTTATGTTAAATGCATAATAAGAGTTGGCATTTAATAAACCTATAGATATAAGTTATTGATTTATTAGGAAGAGATTTCAATAGATTTATATACTATCTATAGGATGGCTTCATATCTAGTTAAATGTTTAGAAAAGGCTTTGCATATTGAGAGATCCCAAAGTTAATCTTAATTTATTTAACTAGTGACATTTATTTCCACCTTGAGAGAGGGTAGATAAAATATTAGGAAATCTTGGGCCAATCATAAATTGAATCCAACAAAATCAGAGGGAAACAAATAGGAATAACGACAAGTCCTAGCTTTTAAGCTTGATTTCTCCAAATTTTAGTTTGCAATTTTAACTTTGATTGCGTTGCTTGTTTTTATTTTAGTTTATTTTAGTTCTATTTATCATTTAAATTTTTTTTGAATCGGTTTCTTAAACAAAGCTAAACTTGAATTGAGTGGTGACTAACTACAATCCTTATAGGATCGATATCCGTTTTATACTACAAGTTACGACCTATATATTTGTGATTTTGAGCGTAAAACTAATAGTTTGTTTTGCATTCAACACAATCGAAAACAAATTGAGTTGTGTAGGTTTCCAAAAGCTTTCAAGTGGTTTAAAAAGTTCACTTTTCATCTTAATAAGATTTATGCATATCTGAGCCTAGTTCATAGATTTTCATTTAGGATACCTTTGTGGTGTAATTCACTTTGTAAATAGGGCTTTGAATTATTGGGATTAATTGTTGAAAGATTTCTTTTCATCTTCAAAAAGGATTTGCAAAAGTTACTTTTTACCCTTACAAAAGAAGATTAGTTTTATAATTATTTCTCTTCACTAAAGAAGATTGTTTTTAGTGAAATTTTCAACTAGCTAGAGATTATAAATAGGCAAAGGTTTTCTTTTCGAATGATTATAAAATTTAGTTTGTCAATTCTCTTTTCCTTATGTCTTTATATTAATTGGTTATTTATATTCATATTGTAATCATTGATATCATCATACATATCATTATAGATTGAATTGTGATTATGATTACTTCTTTCACAAAATTAGGTTAGGTTTTAAATTTCAAAATTTTTTTAACCACCTAATTCATCCTACACTTTCTTAGGTGTCATTGGGGCTAATAAATATCATGTTAAATTGATTAAAATATTCTTAATTACCATAATTATTATAATATTAATTAGCATAATGAATATATTACATTAACCATAATTAACATATTATTAATTATTTATAAAATAAACTAATATTACTTATTAATTATTTATTTATATCATTTGACATAGGTAATGGAATGTGATATGATTAATCAATAAAATAACAAGATATTTATTAATATAAAATTAATCAAATTAATTATGAATTTATATAAAATTATAAATTATAAATAAAAATAAGAAACTTATATCTTTATTTACTAGTATTATTATATAAAAATAAAAATTTAATGAAAAAATGTTGTCATATTAAACTAATATAGATATTATTAAAAATTATTACATGAATTTTTAATTTTTAATAAGTTTAGTGAATATTACATATTAAATATTCATATATTTTAAACATAAGTATTAATATGTGAGTATGATAAATTGATAAATAAATTATAGCAATCATTCTTTTTGATACATATCATCTATATAGTTTGTGAATTCTTAATTATCCTCTTTTGATATGGCTATCCACGTAGAATGTCATTTACCTAGAAATTACCACATCAACAGTGTTAATGACACAACTTACTATAGGGACTAATTGTGGATTTTTCACAAAAGATGAGTATCTCCTACAAGATTTAAAAAGTATAAGAAAATTTGACGAATTAGGTAAAACTACAAAGGAGGTTAGTTTCTTTTATCCTTAATAATACACGAAGACGAGAAAGTAGACTATGAGGCTTTAATTCAAATATAATTGCAAGAGAACTTGTGTATATATATATACATATAAACATATATTCCTTCAATTTTGAAAAAATAAATTAATATTTTAAAAACAATCTCAAAAGGTATTTATTATTTTATACTAATATAATTTTATATTTAGATACATAATAATATAATTAATACTTGAAATTTAAACCATTCAGATGCATTATCGAAATTTAAAATTTTAGAAATTTCAAAATCTTCAAAAATTTTAAGAAATTAAAATTAAAAAAATCAAAAATAAAAAAGCAAAAAGCAAAAATATTCCACTAAAATTATAAGACTTAATTGTGTCATTAAATTCATTATGGGGCAATCAAAGATCCAAAATCTCGTTCATGTTCTTTACTTCCACTGTCTACATTCTTGATGGATCGTAGGCCGTTCTTAATTTAGAAAGTTTTCATCCTTTTAATTATGGATGAGTGGTTTTGATGCCAAGACAATGTTCATTACCTTATTGAGAAATTTTTAGAATAAGGAAAATGGTATTTATCCTACATTCATTTTTTATTATGTGCCTTAAATTCTTTAAAATCGAGAAATCATGTTTGTTTTTACTTATTAATAAAATTTTTGGATTTGAAAATAATCAAATGATAGGTTTTATACTTATAAACGTTTGATTCTACAAAAAATTGTTAGGAGTCTTCAAAATAGTGTCACTGATGCTTTCAGATGCCTTAAACAAGAACATGATCGAAAATTAAATAAATATCCAATCAATTGAGTTGTACCTTATCTCGTTAAGGGTGTTAGATGCCATATTTTACTAGTCTAAAAGGTTAACTAGGTCTAAAAATGTTTTCATAAATTTAAGAATTTTAAAAAGAAAATAAGCTTGTATACAAATTGAATAAATTAGGCTAAATGAAGAAAATAAAACGTGTGGTGAAATAGCTAGGAGTTTATAATTTTACCTAAATCTTATAACAAGATACCTATAGTGGTATTTAAAAATTGAAATAAAATTTAGATCATGTGCCCGAATGCTTAAAAGTTTATGGTTTGACCGAACTCTTAAAAATAAAACACTTATAGTATGCCTAATGTGTGTGACTTAATTTGAAAAGAAATCTTATGATATTTATTATTATAAAAATATGGTGAAAAGATTTCTAAAATGTTAAAATTTTCTTTTGGAAAAGAAAAGATCATTAAATAATGCTTAAAAAAATTAAATAAAAGGATTGACCCTTTTTTTTAAAAAATACAAATAACTAAGTTCGACTAGAATGTTAACAGAAAAAAACTATTTACTTTAAAGAGAAGGCTAAGCGTGATTAATCATCAAGTAAAAGGGTTTGAAGTTTTATAAACTAGTTGGGCCTTGTATTAATTTTCTTTTAGGTTTTTGATTGAAAAGAATTTTTAAAGAGATTTTGGGTAAGAAAAAACCCTACTTGGACCTTATAAGCTCTCTCTCTCTCTCTCTCTCTCTCTCTATATATATATATATATATTAAACATTGTATTTCACATTAAAGAATAGGCTTAGGCTTAAAATGGACCTTCTTTTATAGTATAAGCATAATCTTCTAGGCTTAGTTGCAATTGGATCTGAAATAACAATTGAATCATAACTTGGATCAAAATTTGAGATCTGGAAGTAAAAATGGACCTAAGCCACCTTCTTGTTAAAACAATAGTCATAATGGAATCCACATAGAATGTTTATGTGGACCTAATTTGAGAAAAAATGAAACAAATAAGGATGTAACTTAAAGGATAAAACACCTAAAAAAAACATAACATAACAAATATCATTTAGGATAGATGGATCAAACAAATTCACACTGTTAACATAAGAATTTTTTTCGAAAATATGAGCAGAACTATCTAAAAATTAAAAACAAACCTAGATATTTGAGCATTTACCAACCTTTTGGCATGCATCCTAACAATCGAACTCCTATTGCAATGAAGAGAACCTATACCATATAAAATAAATCAAGTACTATAAGAGTTTGAAATCAATTAACAAAAAAAAAATGAGTTAGAAAATTTCGAACATCTTAAAGCTTAACATGCCATTTTCAACATTGGAATAATTAAATCTCTTATTCTAAACCTAGGGTACTAATGAACAAAACCATAATAACATTCCAAAATCAAATAGTAAACAAAACAAAATAAGACAATGTTTTAATAGGTATTTTATGGTGGGAGGTTGCAATTTTTAGGTAATAATATGGAACAAACACAACATTTAATGACTGAGGCTAAAGAGAAGGAGAAAGCTATGATGCCTTCAAAGGGAATATATCATGGATGGAACAATTATGATTAAGTTCTATAGGAATTGAGGCATGAGATTGAAGTTGAAGGATGGACAAAACATGGTGTTTTTGTGGAATTAATGATTATGGAATCACAAAATTTTATAAGAAATTTCATCGTCTAAGACTAAAACACAAACCAAAGGTGTGCTTTCTATTAAATGACATTTTTTATTAGTTGTTGCATCATAATTGAGGACATTCAACATGTTATCATTTGATTATTTGCTGTGTATATTAATAGATGAATAGGTTTGAATCTTGACCATTTATTCAAAATTAACAACAATTAAGACTTAGATCCAAAAAGGACGGTTGAGATTAAACTGTTGAGAATAAATGTTAATTTTAACCATTTACGTGTTAAATATCTACAAATTTAAGAGGCTGTTTAGTAAAACTTTCATTTTTAGTTTTGATTTTTTATTTATCTAAACACAAAAATCAAGAAAATATCATAGAAATTAAAAAATAGCATACTAATATAGTATAGAAATTGAACAAAAAATAGCACAAAAACAAAAAAAATACATAAAACCTAATGAAAATAAAAAAAACCACAAACAAAAATAGAAAACTGAACTAAACAGACACTAAGCATATTTCGGTAATTTAGAATGGAAGCTCTAGATGAAGTCATGTGGCGAACCATTAGCAGCTCAAATCCATCAATCCTTATCTTAGGGTCATGGACTAGTAGTGAGATGACATTTGGAGGGCGATTGATATTGTGTTCAAATTTTATCTCTTTTCTTTTACGTATTTTATGTTCTTATTCGTGCTGTTTTGTGTTGTTTTTTCTTCCTTTTTTTCTTTGTATATTCCCATTTCATATGTGGAATTTTTATTTTAACTAAACCTCTTACACTGTCATTTTTGGTATGGTTCATTTCACTTTAATGCCCCTTTTTTTACTTTCCATAGAGTTTTGTAATATAAGGAATATAGTTTTAAATGCTCTCTTGTGTATATCATATTGGCCTAGTTGTTAAGGCATTTTTTGCCCTGAGTTCTTTTCTTTTTTCAATTGTCCATCTTTTTTATTATGCACTCTGATCCTTAACCATTTTGTAATGTGGCTCTAATGTAATGTTCTTTTAGTATTTTAGTCTAAGATTTGCTCCATATCCATCTTTGAACCCAAATTTCAATTAAACTCTCAAAATGAACCAAAATTCTCTGAAATGTAAATAATTCATAATGAATAACACTAGTTTATGAAAAAATAACTGAAATAAAAATTAATTGAAATCAAAATTAATTGAAATCAAAATTGAAAAAAGTTTTAAATCATAAAAAAATTAAATTTTGAATTCAATTAAGGATAATTAATAAAAAATATGAGAAAAACAATAAAAATCCTCACACATATGCATATTTTGTTAAATTTTTTAAATAAAAATGACGAACATCATAAAATAAAAATAAAACAAAAGTAAATATCTATAGCTACCCCTTTCCATATAGGGGTAATGGTTATACAAGTGAGCAACTTTTTAAGATTTTTTCAATTGAATGAGCAACCTTAAAAATTTTTCAATTAAGTGGCTAACTTTTAAACAAATTGTCACTTAAGGTAAACATGTTAACTCTATTATTTCCATGTTGATACGACAAACGAAATTTGCCACATTAGTGTCCACGTAGAAAAAATGCCACCTTAGCATCTACGTGTACACTCCTCAACCTTAAAAATTTTTCAATTCAGTGAGTAACCTTTTAAAAAATTTTCAATTAAGTGAGTAACCTTTTAAAAATTTCAATTCAGTGAGTAACCTTCTAAAATTTATTTAATTCAGGTCAAAATTAATTTTTTTCCTTATAACTCCATCTTCATCTTAACAATCTTGGCAGGTGGAAAGAACTTGTCCCAGAATAACGTCATTAGCTCATCCTAGATAGTAATATATTCTGACTATAATGTAACCAACCATGCTTTAGCCTTCTCCCTTAGGGAGAAGGGAAATAATCTCAACTTCATTGCATCTTTAGAAACACCAATTTTCTTGAATCATATATATCCAGAAATGTCTCCATATAGGTATTAAAAACCTCTAAAGATAGCCCTTCGAACTGAGATTCCTTGACCATAAAAATGATGCCATGAGGAATCTAATAGTTTTCTATTGTGACCTTAGGCCTCACAATACTGGCAACGAGTCTTTTTTTGTTCCCTATAGTAAGATCCATCATAGTTAGTTCCATCCTCTCATCTTGGTAATGTACAATCTCTTCCTCTCGATGTTCTATATTTGTAAACTTTGTTTCACCCCCAAACTGCTCTTCTCTAACCTCTTCTTCTACCTTACTACCTTTAGACAATCTAGCTTCTTTGTACAACCTACGAGAAGTTTTTTAATCATAGTATAACATGATAACTCTCGAGATTTTGAATATGAGTGTGCATAAATAAGATAAAACAAAATAAAGAAAGCAATAAAAACCAATAAAACTAGAAATAAAACATTCCAAAAGTGAAATAATCAAACAATCAATTAAGACAAGTAAGAAAGTAAACAAAACACGAAATAAACATGAGAAAATCATCACTATCTAAACCTAATATTTCAGAACTAAGAATCCATGACAACGATGTCAAAAACTTGTTATGGTATAGCTACACTAAAAATTTGACCAATCTGATTCTAGACCAACTGAAGACAAGAGTAACTTGTCAAAAAATAGTATAAAATGGAGTAAATTAAATGATGCATGACTACTTAAATAACTGAGTTTGATTGAAGTTAAGAAAGAATTAAAATGAGTGAATAATGAAATATGCAATAATGCAAACTATGAACAAATTGCAACTAAAATTTACCAAAGAATGGAAACTAGATAAGGCTTTGGATTTCAATGATTTAATCCCTTAAAATTAATGGCAGTGGATTAATTTAGGATTTACTTCACTAAAACAAAACAAAATCAATGTTCATAGAAATTTCTTTTCTATTTTAAATTCAAATTACCCATTCAGTTCATAAATAATTTGGAATAAAAGGCATTAATCACAAGAAGCCTATAATCTCGTTCATTAATCTTAGGAATCCTCAAGCAAGATCCTAATGCTAGCCTACTCTTAGATTTAAGTATGTTATCTAATTTATTTTTTGGAAATCAAATACCAATGGTTATGGAATTCAATTAACCAAGGCTCTAATCTAGGTGATTAAGCTAAATTAGGCAAAATAAGCATTCAATTAGGATAAAAATCAGTCAACCAAAATGTATCATAACCCAAGGTTATCCTAACCTTAGTAAAAAACAGTCTACTCACACATATTCATCAGTATAAAATAAGATAAGGTCATAACAAAGGTTTCCATTAAATGAAATAACATAATAGACTCAATACAAATGTTTAAACAAAAAATACAAATACCCAATAAGCAAGTGGACACTCCTTGAATATTTTTATACCAAATCACCATTTTCTTAGAAACACATATTAAATTAATGATGAAGGCTAGATAGAAAATAGCACAAAACCTAACTTTGATGACATTTAAGGAGAATCTGCCTTAAAAGTTATGTAACAATGATGCGAATAAGAGTATTTATACTTCTACAAGTGGTTGCTAGGGTTTAGGAACGATTGGAGAGTAATTTGGTCAAATTTTCCGTAAAAAGTAGTGCTATTAATAGTGGTTGTATATCTGATCGACAACCTTTGTTGTAGTTTACCGTTAAAAGCCCAGTTTTGACCACTAATGGAAATCGAGTTCATCCATCAATGACACCGTTATGCATCTATAGAAAGCATCATTGATGGTATGTCATGTATTTCAATTACTCCTTTATGCTCCAATTCACTCTAAAACTCCTCCAATTTATTATAGAATCATCATGCACCTGAAATTAATAAGAATAACTCCCAATTAGTGTAGTTCATGAATTAAATGGGTAAAAATATAGCAAATCATGCATCAAAACTAATGTATTTTTACCAATTTATAGGAACCTTTTAGTTTACTTCTAACAATCAAAAGCCCTTTATACAAAGATATAAATCTTAAATTTTTTGTATTTGAAAATCCAATAACCAAGGGCTCAAATATGCACAAAGTTTTTCAAAATTAAAACTGTAAGTTAAAAAACCATTTAAAAGATTTTGAAAACCATCGCAATGAAATTTTCTTAGATTAAGAAATATAGACACTAAAATCTTGCTAAGAACAAAAACTAAAATAATGAATGTTAAAGAACCATATAAAAAGTTCTTTGATCTCTTTAATACTAAAAAAAAAATTAAAATTTCATAAAGAAAAATATTGTTCAACAACCATTAAACCATGTATTTATAGCCACCCCAAAGTTAAAATGCCATTAGAGATCAAACTAGTTAATAGAAATAATCAAAATCACATTAAACTTTGAAAACTAGTCGTGGTTGTACTTTATTAGAGCCCATAATGGTATTATTATGCACTACTATTATTGCTCTATATAAGGATTTGAATATAGTTGCACTATTCCTATTTATAGCACCGTTGGTCATCTATAAACACTTTAGAGCCACAGTGGTGTCGATTGTGCCCATCGTTGTAGGGTAGGTTTAGTACTAGTCCACTAGTGGTAGTCGATCACTCACCTTAAAGATCCGTTTTTAATTTTTCCAAAATTTTTAAACATCCAAAATAATTTTATTTTATAAAGATTTAACTTAAGCAAGTTTCAAATATTTCCTAAAGTGATTTTAGGGTACTGCGTTGATTTGGTATCACTAATTATTCTTAACTAAATCAAACAATTAACATGTAAATCAAATTTAATACTAAACCAACTTCACGACAATTTACTGGTTGCAAGTAATAAAGTAGAGCACATTTAAGACTCTGGAATATCAAACCCATAGAGAACTGAATGTATAACTACTAAGGCAATTGGATTACAATTATCTAAGGGAACTCAAGACTTCATACTAAATGATTAATTTAACTAAAAAGAACCTAAAAAAACTTCCATCTTTACAATTGAACTCAAAATTGTCTAAGGATTACCAATTGATTAAATTGTTTAGGATTAGGCCTAAATGACTTAAGTAAGTTATAATATGGATTGGAAGTTCTAATATAGGGTCTTCACTAAATCAAGACAAATCTATGGTCAAGTCATTGATTTTATCTAACATTCCTAGTTTATGGTTTGATCCACTCATAAATTAATAGGAAGTAGGCTTAAAGTTTAAAAATTTCTAATCCTAAATGCATATTTAAGACTAGTATCCTCACGATTAATCAATCAATGGTCATTTATTGATTAAAATCATGTTATTTATGGGCTTTTCCAATAAATTAAGTGATTGGTTCTCTACTTATTCATCTAAGATCATATCCTAAGTGATCAAGTTAATATATGATTTTTGATCTCACATAAACAAAGATTATCATCCAATCACGTGTTAAACACTCACTCAAGACATTCAAGAACCTATCTCTAGCTAGAATTTAACTCAAAACATCATAAATAAATAAGAAAAATCAAATTGGATCAAAATAGGCCATGTTCTTGCATATATATGAACAAAAGAGATGAAATAAGGGAAAGAAGGGTTTAGATTTCACCAAATGATGATACAACGTGTTGTCAACCTTGAATCACCTTTAAAAACCCCTGAGAATCCTTAAAACAACTTGAAAATAGAAGATACAAACCTTAGAAAATAAAAAGAAAAGGAAAACCTAAAAACTAGCTAAAGAAAATGGAACCAGAATTTTGATTTGAATTCTCTACCCTGATTCGACCTTTCTTCTTTAAAAATGATCTTTAAGGCTTAGTAGGAATACACTGGGCAAGTTGTAGCAAGTGTAGGGGCAAGTTGTAACTGAAACTTTCATGATAGCTAATATAACAGTGCTTAAAGAGGAGCAATACAATGGGTTATAAAATCTACGTTTACCACCCTATCTTGGAGATTAAAACAATGACTTGTTAAACCAAAGACGACCTTACTATTATTGCCATTTAACTCCCAAAATTTGACATTTTTATTGAAAATTCGATCTTTTCTGCACTTTTGTCTTCCATATACATTATACAAAATTTATAAACATAATTGAGCACTTTAAAAACAATTTGGAAGCAATGTACCTTAAACTTGGATTAAATTCATGTAAAAACACATTAAAACCAAGGCTTAACAACTCCCTGACACTTAGCTTTTACTTGTCCTCAAACAAATCACTCAATCATCCAATTCAAAATAGCCTATAACCTTTGGAAAACTTGCTCAACCTATTAAACCCAATCATTGACAACTTTTCTTAATCATTTAATCATCAAACAAATCATCAAGATGTTATATGATTAATTAAACATGTAAATTAACAAATAAATTAAATTGACTTCATATTCTTTCAAACTTCAACCTAACTTGCATAAATGACTTCCATGTATAAAATGGATATACACAAAGTGAAATGACTAATCTTTTAAGCAATTCTACACCTTTAGCCATTAAGCATAAACTTAAGCATAATTGTGAGCTTTTAAGGCTTGATTGAGAGGTCATTCAATCTCTTAACATGAAAATGAACATTTTATCATGAACATCTCCGATTACTTAACTTCCTCACCTTACATGAATTGGCTACTAGCACCACTCTTTAACTTCAACCATTTGGTTTGAAGCCAGTGGAGTAAATAACCATTTCTCATATATTCACAATTTCAAAACTTTTTCATTTTTTTCATTCTTTTGACTTTTCCATTGAATTTGATTTTGAATTCAAAAAATATAATGAAAATTCTAAAAAAATTCACAAAAAACTTTTAGGATATGCATTTTATACTTGAAAACTCTTAATGCTAATCAAATATTCGTAATCTAAAACATGAAATGATAAAAGTTATTGTTAATAAACATGTTTAATTGATAATATAATTTTTTAAGACATCATAATGATCAAATTCAAAATGAAAAATGTCAATGAAAGGCATCAAAATCGAAAAGGTTTTCCATAAATTATAGATTACTTTGAAAAAGATGCTAAAACAATAAACTTTAGGCCAAATCAAACATAAGTGTGAAAAACCATTCCCTCCCCCACACTAAAATTGAACATTATTTTCCATGTTCTTAAAATACATATGAAGCACGTAAATGAGGGATAAGGAATAAAAAATGCCTAGATAAAATTTATTAAATTGCTTAAAAATCCATTGAAGGTGCATTTTGACACTTGCTCCATAAGATAGCAAAGGTTAAATATAACACCTACAAATCCAAAAAAAGATAATCAAAGCCCTAGAAACCAAATAAAAGTAACCATGTTCCATAAAGGAAATATGATCACCGAATAACAAGGAGCACAAAACAAAACAAAAAGAGCATACCAGACAAAAGAAAGCACACTAAAACCTTCTACTATGGTTGGGTTGCCTTCCAATAAGTGCTTCTTTAAGGTCTTTTAGCTGGATCTTAAGGTTGTGGAATTTTTCACCTAAACTTTAACTCTCTATCTAACTGATTACCTAAATGATTTGGAGATGGGGAAGGTACATTCCCACGGGTCCTTACACCTTTAATTAGGTGTTTTCCTTAGTAAGATCCTAATAACATGACAAATATCATCATAAGTCACCATTTAATCTATGCATA
>JAOXYD010097693.1:0-11820 GCA_028565735.1 Pinacopodium congolense | reverse complement strand
TGTCTATCTATTTGGAGCATCATTTGGTTCAATCTAAGCCTTTAATTACTTGTTTTCTTACTCCTTCTTCCATATTTATTCAAGACCATGTGTTTAATGCTTGAATAAGTAATTTCTTGTGGTTTGTAATGTTTTAATATGTTCTCTAGCTTAGGACATGTTCTTGAATGGATTGATTGAGCCTTCATAATATGATTGAATGTCCATCTTTTTTTTATTTTGAAATCATAATCCTTCTCTAGCTTAGGATATGTTCTTGAATGGATTGATTGAGCCTCTATAATATGATTAAATGTCCATCTTTTTTTATTTTGAAATCATAATCCTTATTTTGAGTTGGCCATTTGAAATATGAATTAAGATGGTTAAAGATCCTACAATCTCTACTTTAATCATTGGAAAATTTAGTAAAAATCATGATTTAATTCAAGGATGTAAGAAATCTACCTTGTTTATTATGAGGGCACTAATCTTAAATAGGAATTTAGGATTATAACTTCTTAAACTTTAAGCCTAATGCCTATTAATTAATGAAATAACCAAAGACTAATTTAAGATGGATAGAGATAAGGTATTGACTTATCCATAGCAATTTCTTGATTTAGTGAAGGCCTTAGATTAATTATTTCAATCTAATTTATAACTTAATTAATCATTTGAAGCCTAATCCTAAGCTAAGTAATCATTTAAGTAATCTTTAAGTAATTTGGAATTCATAACATTGCTAGGAAAGTTTTTAGGTGTTTTTAGTTTAATTGAGTCAACTAACCCTTTTTAATTTGAAGTTTTTAAGTTCCTTAGATAATTGTAATCCAATTTCCTTAGTAGTCATACAATCAGTTCTTTGTGGGTTCGACATTCCAGAGTATTAAATGTGCTCCACTTTATTACTTGCTACTGGTACACTGCCGTTAAGTTGATTTATATATATATTAAAATTGCATGTGAATTGATTGATTAATTGAAGATAATTAGTAATACCAAATCAACGCAACAAGTTTTTGGCACCGTTGCCGGAGAACTGAATATTGTGTGATATTGGGAATATATTGATATCAATTACTTTAAGGTGTAAATATTATTTATATTGTGTTAATCTAGTTTTTCTTATTTGTTTTTGTGCTTTTTTTTCTATGTTTGCTTTACATGTTGTCTGAGTGGTAGAGCATCTTGTAGTGTTTAGCTTTAGACATTGTAAAGATGTGGAGGCAAGATGACTATTGGCATGATCATCAATTATATGAGTTTGAATTTGATGGGAATTAATGGGGAAATGGTGATCATGATCAATTTAGCTACCCTTATATCCCTAACTCGATGAATTATTATGATTACCTTGATGAACCATCTTATTATGAGCAATCTTCATCTTTTTCCTATCTAGAGAAGCCTCAAAGTGCTATTCGTGCTCAAATATTTAACCTAGTTAATCAAAGTTTGGCTAGAAATCCACCTAAACCTTAACCTACTATGGCTGAGTTGAAAGCTTCTTTTCTAAACTGGAGAGAGGAATTATTAGCCAATCTTAGGGAAAAGCTTTCAAATGACCCTCCCCAACCCACTCCATATGAATCAAATTCTCTAGAACTATGTAACTTCGAAAGTGGTATGCAAGAGTTTTCAATGCCTTATGTTTGGAATGATAATGAGGTTCATGAGTGCATTAATGCCAATCAAGCTCTTGACTTGGACAATCTTGAAACTTAGATAGAAATGTTGACCAATTTGAATTCCATGTGTCAAGAAAACAGTGATATGGATTTTGATGAGCCTTGGTCTTCTATACCAATTGTTAACAATAAACCATGTGAACCTTATGAAGAAGCCTTGAAGAGTGATGAATCACTCTATGATTTTATGGTTCAATTTACTTGAATTGTAGACAAACCTATGAATGATGTAGAAGGCCCTGAAGGAGGAACCTCAACTTTGTCAATTGATGAAGAAATGGATGAAATTCATGATGAAAAGAGCATTAATGAAGAGGAAAAGCTTCTTAATGAATCAAAAACATTGAATTACGAGCTTGTGATGAGATTGTTGAGATTAAGGAAAGTGAAATGCCATCAGAAAGCTTAGATTTTCTAGGTGTTGCTTCTTTTGTTCCTAGACCTAAAGTTGCAATACTTGATCATTTACCTTGGTATTTTGCTAAGAAAAAGTGTTTTAATTGGTCTTTCATTAAAGATATTATTCATAGTTCATGGAAGAGCTTTTTAGGAGGTATAAGTTCCCTTGGTAACTTGGCTTGACCCTTTAGAAAGTATGGAGTTAATATTATGCATCATAAGCTAAATTTCTACTTCAAAATTTCCTAACTTTAAGGTCCAGCCAAAAGACCTTAAAGAAACACTTTTTGGGAGGCAACCCAACCTTATTTTAAGTCCTTTTGTGTTAATTAAGTGTGCCTTAAGTTTAAGTTCAATTTAGTATGTTTTTAGGTGTGTTTTCTTAAAGGCTTTAAGCTTTTTGGTAGCTTCTTTTGTTTTAAAGCTACAATCCTCTTTTGGGAACCTTAATTCAACCTCTTTAGCTTATGTTTAGGTTGTTTAATATATCTTTTAAGTGTTTTACTTAAGTATTTTATGAGGTTCTACTTTATGTTAATTGTTTTTATTTTTAAGTCAAATGCCTTTTAAGTGATTTTAAGTTGTTTTTCCCTTTAGTGTTTTGCTTTAATTATGTTGTTTTCTTGTTTTCATTTGCAATTTGAGTGTGTTTTCAGTTTGGTTTTAGTGTTTTTGTTGTCATTTAAAGTTTAAGAGTTTATGTGTTTTTTGTTTTAAGCTTAATCTTTTGGTTTTAATGTATTTTAGTCCCTTTCCTTTAAGTTTGATGTGTTTTAAGTGTTCTCAGCCTTGATCCATGTTCAATTATTGTGTTTAATTCATTTAGAATGTTTAGGACTTAATTTGGGATTGATTTAATGCATTTTTCTGCAAATTTTGCTGCATAAAAAATGTTTTATTGACTAAAATAGCGGAGGTAAAATGGCCCCCTTGATCCGTGTTCTACTCCCTGCGGTGGTTAGTTAAACGTGACCAATTAAACGACATCGTTTAACTCTCAAGGTATCACCATTTAAGTCCCTGCTACACACAAAAACGATGCAACTTCTTGTGACGTGTTCTTCTTCCTTCTTCTCCATACATAAACCCCCCCCCTTTTTTTCCCTTAACCTTCAATTCACACTAAATCCCTCATTTTTTGGCCAAATCTTATGTTTTTCGATGTCAAATTGAAGTCTCTTTCATCTCCTATGTGATTATACCAAGAATCTGTCTAAAAACTCACTTAAATTGTGTAAAAATCCAACCAAAGACTTTAGTTCTAATGTTCACTTCTAAGGGTATTTTCTTGATTTTCTTCAGTTATAGTGAGCCAATTGCTTTGATCTTAGTACCATTGTGTTACAAATTTTGATAAGCTTTCAAATGGTACTTGTATTATGGAGCAATTTCATCGTTAAAATTTTAGGGATTCTTGGAAATTTGAATGTTCATCTATTTAGTCCCAAAAAAATTTTTTTAATTTTCATGGTGTTTTTTTATTATTTGCTATATGATTATTGAAATTTTTTAATTCAAATGACACCTAGACAATCTTACTGAGCTTCTAGCTCCAATCCAACACCAGAATTTGATAGTTCTCAATTTACGAGCTAAGAGCACTTCGATTGGTTTGAGGATCAACATAATAATGACTTCATTATCGAGCAATCAATTGAGGCTGATGTAAAAGCTGAGTTCCAGGTCTCACTTTTGTTCCAACCCTTTAAGTGGCTATCTGTTTTGATATTTTCAGGCCCGTACTATCCATTATTAGTGAAGGAGTTCATTGTCAATATTGAGGAAAAGTCTGCCAAAGATCTATTATACATTCGATCTTTAATGCAAGTATTCCTATTATGATCACTCATTTATTTCTTGCTAAATTGTTAGGAGTGCGGGATATAGGGGAACTTTATGTTCATAGTGTGGACAGAATTTGAGGGGATTCAGTTCCTTCTGATCCCTCCTTCTCAATGGATGCAACTAGAGCTCATTTAGGTTTGGATAGTCCACTAACCACAGAGGCTATCCTACTACTCAGTTGTCTATTAGAGATCACATAGTTGTTACTATCTTTAGTGCCAATGTCCTTCTTCGAGCTAGTGTTCTCAATAAGCTTAGGTTTGATGATACTTATCTTCTACATAAGCTACTCCATGGATTAGGAGCCATAAAGGGATTACCTTTAGCTGGATTCATTTTATAGAGTATGAGAAATGTTGTTTAACATGCTCACTCGATGAAAACCTTTTAATTTCCTTGTTTACTTACAAAGATTTTTAAGACAACAAGTGTCTCTTTTAATGGTGAGTTAGCAGCACATCCCACCAACTCTGTTTCATATTCTCTTATTAAGCTTTAGTCATATCATCGAGTTGGTGGCAAGTAGAAGAACACTCTTTTTAGGCCTTTACATATAGGTGAGCATATAGACAATGCCAATATTCCAGCCCCTACTCCTATTCCTACTCCTAAGGATGGGTTAGGCGAGGTTTCATCTGAATCCAAGCCACGTGTTCATATGCCTCATATTGGCACTTCTATTCTATCTTATGTTCCTCCTATGCCTCCTTCTAATCCGTCCTTTAGTTTATGTGATGATTGTTCTCAAGATGATGTAGAGTAGTATCTCCTCTAGCTTTATAGCTATACACTCTCAATTAGTTGGGATGGATTCTCACATGGATGTGGTGGCTCAGCACTTAACTAGTATTGATTAGCGCTTGGGTAGGATTGATAACCATCAGCGAGCTGATGATGAGGATCATAGCTCTACTCGCTAGCTTTACTTGCTATCACATTTTGTTCATGGATTTATGTGCTTTTTTTTGTTTCTTTTTTGTGTTTGTTTCACTTGTATTTTCCTTTTAATTTCATTTTGGCTATTTCTCAATCATTTGGAGTTCTCTTGATGTATGCACTCCATGGTTGTATGTTGACCATTATTCAGTTATATATAGAGTTTCCTTTATGTATTTGGTCTTCTGGTGCTTTTGTTTCTCTATTTATTTTTTTTTAGTTCTAGCAAGTTCAAATATAATGTCAATGTCCATTTTAACGAAGTGTTAAAGGATATTACCATTTTATTTCAAGTGTTTTCCTTCCGTATCCCTCATTTGTGTGCTTTTTTATTCATGCTTTTTAAACATTGGGGACAATGTTCAATTTAAGTTTGCGGGAGGTAATGGTTTATCACACTTATGTTTTTATTTGTCCTAAAGTTTATCATGTTGGCATCTTTTTCAAGATAATATATAATTTGTGGAAATTTTTTCTATTTTGATGCCTTTCATTGACATTTTTCCTTTTGAATTCGATCATTTTGATGTTTTAAGAAGTTATATTATCAATTAAGCATGTTTATTAACAATGAATTTTAATGGTTTCATGTTTTGGATTATGGATATTTTATAAACATTATAAGTTTCCATGTATAAAATGCATATCCCTAAAGCTTTTTGTGACTTCTTTTAACATTTCATATCTTATTTAATTCAAAATCAATCAAATTCAAAAAAAATGAAAAAGTGTGCTTAAATTATGAAAAGTGAGCTATATTTATTCAATCCACTAGTTTCAAACTAATTAGTTAAAGTTAAAAAGTAGCGCTAGTATCTAATTGATGTAAGGTGACTTAATTGAGTAACCGGAGATTTTTACAACAAAATATTCATCTTCACATAAAAGAGATTGAATGACCTCTCAATCAAGCCTTAAAAGCTCACATATGCACTTAAATTTGTGCTTAACGGTTACAAGATGTTAATTTGCTTAAAAGATGAGTCATTTTTCTTTATGTATATCCATTTTATGCATGGAAATCATTTGATGCAAGTTAGGTTCAAGTTTGAAAGAATATGAAGCCATATGAAATTATTTGTTAATTTCTATGTTTGATTAATCATATAAGATCTTAATGATTTAATTGATGAGGACAAGTAAAAGCCAAGTGTGGGGGAGTTTATAAGCATTTAATTTATATAGATTTGCATGATCTTTTAATGTAATTCATCCCTTATTTTAATGTTATTTGGTTTAATTTGTGTCTTGAATTGTTATATTTGCATATTAACATCAAATTGAGGTGAAAATCCAAGAAAATGATCAAAAAGAATCTAAAATAGGAGCAAAACAGTGGGGCAATGCAACCCACATTTTACTCCTCCAGCCAACATTTTAGTAAGTTTTGGAAGTCAAACGGTGGTAGCTAAACAGTGTCATTGTATTGTTCTTCAAGCATTGTTTAAGTAGATGTCGAGATATTTTCAGTTGCAACTTGAGAAGCCACTTCTTGCAACTTGTCCACTTACTTCCCACTTACAAAGGACATATATCAAGCTAGCAAACCCAATTTCGGGCAAGAAAACAAATATTAGAGCTCCCAATTTAGAGATTTAGCTTAGATTTTTCTTCTATTTCATCTTAAGGTTAGGTTTTTCCTTTGTTCTTTTTTTTCTAGCTTTTTTATTAGTGTTTTAGGTTATATTAAGGATCTCCAGGGGTTTATAAATGTTCTTGAAGCCTTTCAATCTATATGGAGTATCATTTGGTTCAATCTAAGCCTTTAATTACTTGTTTTCTTAATCCTCCTTCCATATGTATACAAGAACATATGTTTAATGCTTAAATATATAATTTCTTGTGGTTTTTAATGTTTTAATATGTTCTTTACTGTAAGAAAGGTTCTTGAATGAATTTATTGAGCCTCCATAACATGATTAAATGTCCATTATTGTTTATTTTGAAATCGTAATGCTTATTTTGAGTTGGCCACTTGAAATATGAATTAAGATGGTTAAAGATCCAACAATATACTTTAATCATTGAAAATTTTAGTAAACAATATGGTTTAATTCAAGGATCCGAGAAATCTGCCTTGGTTGTCATGAGGGCACCAATCTTGAATAGGAATTTAGGATTAGAACTTCTTAAAATATAAGCCTGATGCCTATTAATTGATGAAATAACCAAAGATCAATTTAGGATGGTTAGAGATAAGGTATTGAATTAACCATAACAATGTCTTGATTTAATAAAGGCCCTAAATTAATTGTTTCAATCTAATTTATAAATCGATTAATCATTTGAAGACTAATCCTAAGCTAAGTAATTATTTAAGTAATCTTTAAGTAATTTGGAATTCATAACATTACTAGGAAAGTTTTTAAGTGTTTTTAGTTTAATTGAGTCAACTAACCCTTTTTAATTTGAATATCTTGAGTTCCTTAGATAATTGTAATTCAATTGCCTTAGTAGTCATATAATCAGTTCTCTGTAGATTCGACATTCCAGAGTCTTAAATGTACTCCACTTTATTATTTACGACCGGTAAACTGTCGTTAAGTTTATATGGATTTAAATTGGAATTGCATGTGAATTGACAGATTAATTGAGGATAATTAGTGATACCAAATCAATGCAGTAGTGGTCTTTTATGTAGTTATCTAATCAATTTAATAGGTCATGTGATGAAAATTGAAATTATAGATAATTGATTATTCCATAAATGTATCAAGTAGATGATGATGAAAAGAGAATAATTAGAACTCTTCTTAGGAAATTTGGTTCCCAAAGAAAGGAAAGTATCTTGATGGATATTTTGATTATTTTGCAAGTTATTTGTTAAAAACTGAGTAAGGTAATAACATAACAATTAGATTTATGTCACAAGACATCATATTCTTAATGAATAATTTTCCAAAGCAAGAGAAGATAGTTCAAAACCTACCTCTATATGAGATATTGAATCAGAATGATTAAATAAGTTAAGATCAAATAGATGTGATACATCTTAGGGAGAGTAGTTAAGGAGATGATAAATTATTTTTTTATAATGACAATTGAAGCCTAATGGAATTTTTTCTTACTTCAATTTGATTCTAGTGGAAGCAATTAAGGAGATGGTAAATTAATTTTTTTTATCATAACAACTGCAGCCCAGTGTAAGTTTTTTACCAAAATTTGATTCGGGTGGTAGCAATATAAAAGTGGAGATATATTTTTCCTTAAAATCTTTTAATTGCACCCATATTATGAGTTGATGAATCCCTAGATGACATTTTAAAGTTGAAGGGAAAATTGTATTGGTAATTCTATTAAAAAAACTTATAGGTCTAATCATATGAGAAAGGCTCTATCTTTTTTTGTCCTAAGGATGAATACATGAGTTATAAAAGAAGAATGAATGTTGGTGAGCTCTATCTGAGTATAAGACTTAAATAATTATCTTAAACAAGTTATTTCCATCAAGTATAAATGAGTTCTCAAATAGTAATCAAAAGATTAATGTAGCTTTAGTAGCTACACAATAGAAGATTAAATATGAGAAGACATTCTCATTTGTTGTAAGGTTTACACCTTTTTTTTTACTATTTCTAACTTTAGTAATTAGAATGGATCTTAATTTACATTAAATGGATGTAAAAGGCTACATTCTTAAATGAATAATAGCCAACGGGTTTTGTTTACAATGACTAAGAACATTACATGTTTAGATTGTTATCATCAGTTTATGGTCTAAAGTAGTATCAATTAGTGGTATATGATGTTTCATACAATATATAATTTTAGTATGATTAATAAAGACCATTAAGGATATGCTATAAGATCTAACAATAAATATGTGAATTTATCGATGTGTTTGGATGACATTATGATAGTTAATGATGAATGTTGGTTTCCTAAGTAAATCAATCAAATCGCTATCAAGCATATTTTACGTGAATAACATGGATAAGATTGCATTTACTTTGGAAATTAAATTTCTAAGTAGCATTCAAGATGATTGTTGTTGGTTTTATAAGCTACATGCACATGAAAAGAATTCTCGAATAGTTATGTATACAAGATTTTAAACTTTTTAATATTGTCACTGCTAAAAGTGATCAATTGAGCAATAAGCAATATTAGAGATGCCACATGATGAGATGTAATTAATAATCTCACATACACTTTTTTATGTAAAAATAAACACATTAAAAGGCAGTAGTAAAGAGATCAAAATTTGAAACTAAACCAAACACATAAGCATAAGCATAATTATATCATAAGGATATAATAGCTTAGAGAGATACGAATATGCCATGTGACTATGTCAATGATGCTAATTTATTTTTCATTAGGCATTTAATGTAACTTATGTTTAATTGAGTATTAAACTTAAATTTGTTTGGATGAATTTTATATTAAATTTTAGTCCTAAAAATGTGAGAATACTTGATTTTTAATTAAGTATTCAATTTTAGAACGAATGATGGAATGAGCATTGAACATTCGATTCTAGATATTAAAAGTATGTCAAATAGATGTGAGATAATTTCCCACACAAGTCATCGCCTATATTACTTTATAAGAATGAATATGAAGTAGTTTTAAGCTATTTATCTAGGTGATAAAATAAGAGCTCATGGCTTACAATGCAAATGTCAATGTGAAATATATTGATAGGTAAAGAGAGTTATTTGTAATGGAATAACTCTTGAGAAATGACATGTTCACCAAATCTATCTTAATATGCAAGATGTAAGTCCTGAAAAGTAAATTGGGTTAGTGAATAAGTGAACTTACGTTAGGTATTAAGTATACTAGAACTATCATCTGTACAATATTTAAGGAAATACACATGCTCTATTAAAAGAAAATCATTACGGTAATACATGAATCATATCATATGTGTATCATCGACTAATAAGGATAATAAAATTCATATTATCATCATAAATTGTGTGAGAATCCTCTTAAGGCTATGTGAACATCAATTTTAAGTAACATTCTAAGATATAAATTATTAATTTAATTCTTTAGCTCGAAGAGTACTTAAAAATCATGTTTGATTCTAGAGAATTAAATTAATGATTATTATCTTAGAATATTACCTAAAAATCATGTTTGATTCTAGAAAATTAAATTAATGATTGTTACCTTGGAATGTTACCTATAAATCATGTTTGATTCAATATAAGAAGATATTCTAAAAAGCAAGTTAACTTGATTCAAAGGGTTGAGAAATGAGGAAGATTGTTACGAATTCAATTTTGTATCATGAAGTGTTCAAAAGGGCTTACCTTCTATGTAAAAGGTAGTACGAATATGAAGTATATATGAATTGAGAATGAGATGATGATGATTCAACAAATGATTTAGGATATATCAACTATATCCACTTATTGATCGATTTATTAGTTAAGATGTCATGGATTTCTAACATATGTATAACAATATGCTCTCACAATATACTAGTCACACGGGATATTAGACAAGTATGATAATTGCTAAATTTCAATCAAACAGACCCATTATATCTGAGTGGGAAATGATAAAAAAAAAGCACCAATAATGGGTTTAATAGTCTTTTTATTATTATCTAATAACTTTCAAAAGAGCAATTAAGATTTTTAATATATAATTTTTAAAAACATAGATAATAAGTGATAAGAATGAAAGGGAAGGATAGGAGAAAAAGACATGAACAAAATTGAATTTTTAGAGTCCTTTAACTTATAAAATACAACATAATTCAAGTAAGTGATTATGTTCTGATTATACATATATTTTTGTGATATTTCCTACAAATATGTTTCTTTCATTTAGTAATGTCTTTTTACCAAAAACTCTGTACTCTCTGCACTTGTATATTTGGTTTTCTTTATTGAATATATGCTAGTAAAACTTAGGTGCTCACTCTGTTGGAGTAACATGTTGTGCTTTCTCTAAAATCATCTTTATAGTTTTCAAAATGGAGGACTGGACCTAACAATGAATGAAACATTGTTGTAAGCCCTAAAGGCACTCAAGAGGAGGGTGAATTGAGTCTAAAAAATTTTCTTAACAAATTAAACTTACCACCCAAGCAAATTCAATTTAATGAGATATGTAGAAGTGATTGCCAAATTAATATCACACAAAAAATTATAAGTAAAGCAATAATAAAAGAGAGAGACACAAGGTTTGTTAAAGAAGTTCTCCTACTCCAAAAATAGGCTACATCTTCTCTATAACTACTTGTTGGATATCATTCTTTACTAACAAATCAAAAACAATTGCAATCTTTTTTCTAGGGTAAAGAGTAACCCTTACAACAATCTTATTAACCAAGGTCAAAAGAAACCTAATATAATCTTGATTCATATAGGTCAAAAGGAACCTAACCAATCTTGATTCTTAGGGTCAAAAGGAACCCAAACAATCTTGCTTTCTAACAAGTGAAGAGTAATCTAGTAAAACTCAATAAAAAATTATGAGTTAGAAAGCCCCCTATGATTGTTTAGAAACTCAGGTCTGTGTCTTAGCAACACTCTCCAACTTACAGAACTTAAAAAAACAAATAAAAACTCAAAATCTAAGTGTTTGAAGCCTAAGTGTTCAAAGGAAAAAGATGAAAAGAGAAGCTAGAGCTTCTCACTCTACAATGATTTGATTCCTCACTAATTGATCCAAATTATGGTGGTGTCTTGGCTCTATGCAAGCTCTGGGAGACCACCCTCACATGCCAGGAGACAAGGTGCATAATAGAGGTCACGCCATGTTTGAAATCTGGAGGATGTGAGGCTGCCTTAATGACTTGGAGTACAATAACACCCTCTATACAAACAGGGGGCCGTTGTCACTCGACTTCTGGACAGTGACAACGACCCCCTGTTCTTCAACAATGGCACCCTTACCAGGGGGCTGTTTATGGGCAGCAACAAGAGTATTTCTTGATGTTTTTGCTCCAATCTTGATCATTAAGCTCTAATATGCAAATCAAACATTATAGGGCATCAATTAAACA
>JAOXYD010097682.1:0-11820 GCA_028565735.1 Pinacopodium congolense | reverse complement strand
TAATTCATTTTATCATCATACATGAATGTAAAAACACTTTCATCAATTTTGAACCTTCATCATACCCTTCAATTTCTTCACTTCTAAGATCCTGAACATTTTCCTTATATTTAATAAAATTCACATCATAATGGTCATAATTAAATGAAAATTCATCATCATCACTATCCATAGCACAAACTTCTAACTCAATCTGTTTAAATTCATCACTTTTATGTTCAAGAGTCGGATTAAGAGTGTGGATTGACTTCATTAACATTTCATTTAAATATGGATAAGAAAGTTCCAATTTCTCCATTATAGATTGATTTCTAGTTATATGCTCTTCTAATTGAGACAAATTATAAAAGGGAACATTTAATTTTTGAACCAACTAGAAAGATCTCCCAAATTGAGGATCAAGCATCCAGGGGTATGGAATCCTAGGTTGGTAAGATTGGATTTTTGGATCAACAACTAACTTAAGTGGACCTTCATCATTCTACATTTCTTTTTCTACTAACCTACTCTCCATCACTCTCGCGTCACTCTTTTCTTTTCCTGCATCCTCTAATTCAGTACCATTATATACGGTTATGTCCATAACATGCACTCTAGAGGTAAGTTTAAGCATAAAAAGTGATGGTCCAGGTAACTACCTTTCTAAGATCTATGCAATTTGACTTACTTAAGTCTCTACATTCTTAATTCAATTTTAATGGATTTCCATCCTAGACTCATTACTTTGGATATATTTAATCACTTCATCATCAAGATAGGATTTTTCTATCTGAGATGGGTCATTAAGTGGGTTTTGTTAAGGATTGACATATGGATATTAGTAGCCTTGGTTATAATTTGATGGAAAATTAGGATAGTTATCCTTAAAAGAGCCATAGGAGTTAATTCCTTCCCTATTGAAATATAATAAGTCTTTTAAAGGATCAGAGGCATAAGAACTTCCTACATGACAATTTAAGGGTGAATGGAATGGAATACCATAATGATAGCATGCTAAAGGAACCTTAAATACACTCTCTCCTAGAATTGAGGCAATTATAACGTTTGTGAGAGAGAGATTATAGCTCCTACATTTGCTTCCACTTAACTTCCTACAAAACAAACACAGAAAAGAAAAGCAATTAAACATAAACCAACTAAAAAACTGATAAACAAAAAGCAATGATACAAAAAATTTATTGAATGGTTAGATTGCCTCCCAATAAGGGCTTATTTATGGTTATAAGTTTGACCCCTAATATTTACATCATCCATTGTCAAATGGATGTTTAAGCCCAACAAGAAACATGTTTTAACTCATAGATGAGCCTGGAGTAGCTTCCCTTGAAGGCTCAGAAATTGGATGTGGCATAGATTTGGAGGTATGGAACTACATCGTCTCGCCATCAAAGTTTAAAATCCAATTTCTGGTACGCATATCTCTCTTCTCCAAGGATGGTCTCTGTAATAAGATCACCAAAGGGTGTCAAGACTATTCATCTTTCTTTCTGCCTTCACTTCTTACTTTTATTCTTCTCTTATCTACAATTGGTTGCACACCTCCTTCTTTTCCTGAAGTGACTCATTTTCTTTTCCATGTTACTCTTTCTCTTCCTCTCTTGCTTCTAGATTCTTTAATGGTTCTCCACTCTCTGTTAGAATAGTGCACATCTCCTCAGCATCGCTCTCTTATTAGCTAAGAATGCTTGTAAACACTTGGGCTTCTATACTCTGAACCTCGTCTGGCAATTGACTCACTTAATCTTCCAATTTCTTCAAGCTGTTCCTGATTTATTGTTGGAATCGAAGAGTTCTTGTCAGCAAACTCATTATGATCTCCTTTAATAACATACCATCAGCTTATGGTGGCGATGATTAAGGTAGAGGTGAAGGTTGGAAGTATGACTGATCTTGGTAGTATACAGGTGGAGAATCAAAGCTATATTATGGCGTATCCTACAAAACAGGACATGTACAGAAAGGATAACCTAAAAATGAGTAAACTTCACATACCTTAGCTTATTGGTCATCCATCAATACTTGTGTTGTTCATTGGTTGAATGAATAAAAATGGGAGTTCTTTAAATTGATTTTACTTTGAAAACCAAAATGATATTAAGCGAAACCAATGTGACGAAAGGCAAGTGCACCTATCAAACAAGTAATAAAGTGGAGTAATTTGAATTATAAAATGATTTATAAAATTAATAAAAATTATAAACTTGTGGAATCCAGCTTTGAATAAGTGATTAATGAATTAATTAAGTTTAAAAACAAATTCAAAGGCATATTAGAGTTCCTTCACGAATCCAAAACAAAGATATGGTTAAGACTTATGCCTTTTCTCCATTAAACTTAGTTTAAAGTATCGTTGTGCTTTAAATCTAGCCAATGGACTTTAATTTCAAGAAGGTTGATCTCTAGATTTGTTGTCTCAGATCTCTAACTCTCATAAATAATCAAAGATCAGTCATTCATTGATTGATTTATTTTGTTTATTGATTTTTCCAACAACCGAGGTAGATTTCTCGGATTCTAGATTATCTTTCACTCTAATTTTATTTGATTAGGCCAAAATCAAAACTTTAAGATCTTCAATAAACAAAGTTAGACCTTATTACATGCATTTAAACTCTCCTAAAACATTAAAATACAAATCTAAAGATGGAAAATGGATTTAAGAACACGTAATCATTGAAGCATACAAAACATGCATCTTAAGCAATATACTTTGATAGATCTACAAATATAAGATGAAATAAGTAGTTTAGAAGATACAAAACATATTTATAAAGCTTTTGGACAAGTCTTGAACTTCTTAAATTGATATGGACATCAACACAACTTTGAATTCCTTAAGATCTTGCAAGAAAATCAAAGAACATTCAAGAACATAGACATAAGAACAAGAACTTTGATTAATCTAGAAAATAGGAGAAAATAAGTAATAATCTGAGTTAAGAAACCCCTTATGATTATTTAGAAACTCAGATACATGTCTTAGTTTTAACTTCCAACAAACAGCAACTCAAAATATGCAATATAATCTAATTACAGGTGTTTGAAGCTTAAAAATCTAAGAAAATCTACAAGAGAAACAAGAGCTTCTCTATCTAAAGTTAGATCTGCATCTTCTAGGTTAGTTTCGTGTTTTTGGGTTTTTCCTTGTTGTATGTAGACACTCTAACCTCCTATAAGTGCTATCTGCAAAGGGGATAGCGTAGACACATACGTCAACCGCAATTATGGAGATATAGAGTTGATATTGTTAATTAATCTTATAACAGCGGGCTACACCAATGTATAACAGCGGGCTACAGGGAGCCGTTAAGGATTGAATGTTGTCTCTATAATGATATCTTGATCATCCTTCAACGTGACCCAATAAGGGTGTCGTTGATGGACTAATTTAAGGTGAATTCTTCTCCTTTTTGCTCCAATCTTCATCATCAAGCTCCATCCTGCAAATTAAACATAATAGGAAATAAATTTAACAATTAAGCACTGAATTATGGTTAAATTAACATCAAATGTCATATAAAAAGGCTATAGATTTAACCCCTAATAACTCCCCCACACTGAAGCATTTTTTTTTCCTCAAGCAAATTAATTCATCATCAATTTCATAATAGGATATAAAAATAGGAAAAATCAATTCAAAATTGCTGCCGCAATTATTGAAAATGCTTTCTTGATCCTTCAAAAATATTGCCGCATGAAAATGTTATAAGATTAATAAATCATATCAAATAAAAAATTCATTTAAATCATTTCATTCTTTTTCAAGATTCAACCTAAATCAGGAAATCAATTCCACATGTAAAAGGCAAATAAACTGAGTTTAAAGTACCATCTTTTTAACATTTCCACATCCTTTAAAGCAAAAATTAAAACAAAAATGAATTAATCACCTAATTAATTAAATTCATAAGCAAATTAATTGACATGTCACTTCAACCTTTTTACGTGAAGGTGAACAGTTTGTCATGAATAACCCTCGGTTACTCAACTATGTCACAGTAACTCAACTAATTATTACTCCCACTCATAACTTCAAATCTCATATACATATATATATTTATTATGTTTCTTTTCTTTGTTTTTTCTTTTTCCTTTTTTATACATATACATAAGATTAGAAATCAGAGGAGTGGTTCTGCTTACTTATTTAATAATAAAGAAATTATTATTTTTTATTTTTGGCGTTAATTTCAGTTCCTTTTTTTTAATGAAGTCAATGTCTTAAAAGATGTTACAAAATTATTCAGAAAGTTACACTTTATATGTGGAATATCATTCTAATCATTAGATATCTACCTTCCAAATGATGAAATGAATTAAAGACATTTAGTCATTAATAGTAAAAAAGAATCAAATAACATTTCAAATTGCCAAAATGATTGAATTCAAATGAAAGCATAAACAAGAAAAAGGAGCCAAATAAAAAAAATTCCAAAATTTATAGACTATGATGATGAAATTGATGATAAATCAAATCATTATAAAAAAAAACTCAACTCTATAAACATATATCAATATGATAAATCCCTCCCCTACACTTAAACTAAACATTATCCTCAATGTTTAAAATAGAAAATGACAAGTATAATGTAGGAGAGAAGGGAAGGAAATACACCCATTTGATATAGACTTGAAGAACCATTAGTGTACTAGAATGAACGTGCAGGAACTGAAATCATGAGAAAAACAACACAGAAAATAACCAAAAAAAGCTCCATTCATATAAATATGAAAGTTAAATAAATTAACGAGCAACATAGATAAAAAAAAATCATCAGATCTAACTAAAAAACAATATAAACCTATACTGCGAAAAGGAAACCTACACTGCAAAATGAAAAAAATTGAAACAACTAAATAAAGAATCAAAATAACTAAGAAGAAGGGTCATCGACATCCTTGGAATGCTGAATTCGAGTAGTCAACTCATCGACCTGATGCTGAGGACCATCAAATCGACTAGTCATCTCAGAAAAGAGGGATGATATTGTGATGTTAATTTATCCCTTTTTTTATGCTTAATTATTGAATTTATATATTGAATTGATTATATTTGTGATTGCAAATCAATTGAAATTAAAATTAAAAAAATGATAAAAAAGGAGCAAAAAAGGAGTAAAACGTGGGTCTCTAAGCACCTCGCATTTAACCCTTCTAGATCAGTGTTTAAGTAAGCATTTAGAGTTAAACGGTGGCATTAAAACAATGCCATTTAACTCCTTTCAAGCGTTGATTAATTAGTATTCAAGACATTTCTAGCTGGTTCTTCGATTCTAATTGGCTACAACATGTCTACTTGCTTCCCACTTCCAGCTAAGACATATATGAATTTAGCTAACCCAATTTCATAGATGTTAGATTAGATTTAGGCTCCCAAAATCTCAAATTTAGTTTAGGGTTTTTCTTTTTCTTTCTCTAGTTAGGTTTGTCTTCTATTCTTCTTTTCAAAACCATGTATTTGGTGTTTTTAGGTTATTTTAAGGATTCCAAGGAGTTCATTCACATGTTTGAAGGTTTTCTAACATTTTGGGATCTTCATTTGGTGCTTTCTAAACACTTAATCACTATTTTTCTACTCCTTTGTTCATATATGTTCAAGAATATGTTGTTCATGATTGAATATGAAATTTCTTGCATGTAGATATGATGTTTTAATCTAATTTCTTACTAAGGACAAGTTCTAAAATGGATTAAATGTGCTCTTATCATATGGTTGAATGACATTCTTTGTTTATGTGAGTTCTTAAAGCTTTTATTAACTTGATCACTTAAGATAGATGAAAGATGATTAAGGATATGAGAAATCTAGTTTAGTCATTGGAAAAATTAGTAAACAACATGTTTAAATCAAGGATACAAGAAATATACAGTGGTTAATCATGAAGGAATTAATCTTGAACATGGATTTATGATTAAAACTTCTTGAAATTTAAGCCTAACCCCTATTAATTGATGAATGACCACAGTTCAATTTAGGCCCTAGATTAGGCATTCCAATCTATTTCATAACTCAATTAAGTCATTTAAAGCCTAAGCCTTAGCAAGTTAGTCAATTTGGTATTCTTAATTTAATTTAGAATTCGTAGCAATGTTTGGAAGCTTTTAGGTTAACTTAGTAACTTTTTAGTTAATTGAGTAGCCCTAGCCCCTTTTATTTTAGTAATCTTAAATTCCCTAAATAATTGTAATCTGATTGCTTTAGTAGTCATAATATTCCCCGTGATTTCGATATTTTAGAGTCTTAAAAATGCTCCACTTTAATACTTATTGATTGGTATACTTGCCATATTTGTTGGTTTTGAAACCATTCTAAGAGATTGTGCTTGAATCATTTGGTAAGTAGTTGAGGATAAACTTTACATTAAACTAACCAATAACAATTTTTTTGTGTCATTGCTAAGTAATTAAGGTTGTGATATTAGGAATATCAGTATCAATTACACTATGGTGTAAATATTGTTTTATTTTTCTTGTTTGTTTGTTGTGTTTTATTTTATTTTATTGTTTTTATGATTACTTTATCTTTAGTTTTTATGTTAAATATCTTTTGGTGCCTAGTTCTCATCCTTAAAGATGTAGGGACAATATTACTATTGGAAAGATCACCAGTGGTATGTGCTTGAAAAGGTAAGTACTGAATAGGCAAACTATGGTAAAATAAATCATGAACCTTTGCTTTTGATCATTCATGTTATCCGGGTCTTCTATAGAAAAATCTATCTCAATTTGAATGGTTTTTTGCTTCTTATTAATTATCTCATTTTCAAGATTTTTATGAGCAGTTTTATAGAACATCTTACAAACCTTCATCTGATCATGAAGCTAGAATAGCTAAATTGATTGAAATGAAGGATTTAATGAGAGAGTTTAGAAAAATGCAATCCTTTGTTAATGAAAGTTATATTAGGGATAAGACTCCTTTATAATTGCAATTAGAATCCCAAATGGCATGATTAGAAAGGATCCATTCAAGAATATTCTATATTCCCACTGCATTCTTCCCCTATTTTAGAATCAAGTGAATTAAATACTTTTAACATTCATAGTAGTAAGGAAGAGCATTTGGTTCCTTCCGACATTAATGATGTGGAGATTGATGCATATTTGCATCATTACCAAGCTCTTGACTTAGAAAATGATAGAACTTATGATGAAGCTTTGAAGAGTGATGAATCAATTTTTCATATAGATAATGATGTGGAAGCTAGAAAGTGAAGAAATTAAACTTTATGATGAAATCTTGGAGAGTGATGAATCAATTTATGACTTTATTGTTCAATTTGCTAAACTTGTAAATAAAGAATTTTCACTAGAAGAATAAATTTTTACAAGTCATGAAGAAAACATCATTGTTAAAGAGGAAAAGCTTATAATTGGTTCCAGGGAGAGTGAGATGGAGGCTTGTGATGAGATTATTACGGGTGAGCCAAGTAGAGTATCATGTGAGAGCATTAATTTTCTAGGTGTTACTACTTTTAATCTTAGGCTAAAGTGGTGATTCTTAACATTCTTCCATGGTACTTTGTTAAGGGTAAGAGCATTGCATCGTTTATTTTCAAAGGAAGGATTTGCGATGTTTTGAAACTCTTAATCAAGGGTGTGGGAACCTTTGGAACAATTGTTTGCCCTTACCTAAAGAATGACATAAGTAAGTTGGATGATTAGCTAAACTTGGAATTGAAAATTCCATAACTTTAAGGTCTAGCTAAAAGACCATAAAGAAGTGCTCATTAAGAGGCAACCAAACCATGGATTAAGTTATTTTGTTTCCTTTTTCGTGTGTCTTAGGTTAATTTTTAATCTAATATGTTTTTAAGGTCTGTTCTTAAGTTAATTTTCTAGTATATTAGTGTGTTTTTTTTCTTTGGTTTTGGTCTTAAAAGCCTTTTTTGGGAACACTTAATTCAATCTTAGTTTGTGTTTTTTTCTTGTATTTAATGTATTTTTTAAAGTCTTTTCTTATGTCTTAATTTGATTTAAGTAAGTTATTTTATTTTAGTAAAGTGTAAGTCTTTTGATTTATATGATTTTATTGTGTTTTTCTTTTGAATGTTTTCTTTATGATTAGTTTTTTTTTCTTTTCAATTTCCTTTTTATGTGTTGGTTTAAATTTAAGTTAGTGTTTTAGTGCTCTTTTAAAAATTTAAGTCTTTTGTTTTAAAGTTAAGTCTCTAGTTTAAGTGTGTTTTGTGTTCTTTTAATTTAATTTTAGTGTGTTATTTTTACCCTCGATCCATGTTTCATTGATGTACTTGATCCATCTAGAATGATTAGGGCTTGAATTGGGATTACTTTGGTGAAGTTAAACGTGATTTTTCATATTGAAAATTACTTTATAGATAGTAAAACGATGGTGTTAAATGGTTGTGCTTAACCACTCTAACTCCATGTTTAACTCTTTCTAGAGATTCAAATAGTGTGAGTTAAATAGTTAACTTTTCGGGTATTGTCAGTTAACTCCTTATTTCAGAAAAAAATGACATAGTCACATCTGTCTTCTTCCTTTTCCCTTCGCATTATTTCGTCATGAACTCTGTTCCTTTTTTCACTTTATAGGCCATAAATAGCTCATTTCTCACTCAAATCTAACTTTCTTAGTCTTTATTTGCCACATTTTTTTGTTCTTAACACAATTATACCCTTGATTCACTCAAAGTCTCACTCAAATTTCCATAAAATCATATGAAATTCTTCGAGTCACTGTTTATAATAGCAAGTGAGTCTTCTTTAAAAAAATTTCTTGAGTTTTAGGTATCCAATCACTTAGATTTTAGTACCGTTATGTTGAAAATTCCATTAGCATTCTAATGGTACCAATTTATTGCATACTTTTGTCATCACAATTTTTAAAAAATTTTGATAAATTGAATACTCATGTGACCTATCTTGAATTTTTTTTTCCTTTCCTTGTATTTTCTAATTATTTTTTTATATGGTTACTGAATAGTTTTTGATCAGATGGCACCTAAGTTGTCTTTTAGAGCCTCAAGTTTGAGATCAAGACCTGAGTTCTATAGTTCTCAATTTAAGAGTTAAGATAACTACAATTGGTTTGAGGCCCAACATAACAATGAGTTCATAATCGAGAGGTCTATTGAAGATGATGTGGTGTTTGAGTTTGAGGTTTCACCCCTTTTTCAAGCCTTATAATGGCTTCCAATCCTTACTCGCGTAGGAACTTACTACCCTTTGCTCATCAAGGAGATTTTCTCCAATATTAAGGAGAAGAATGCTTCTAATCTCCTTAACCTTCAATCATCAGTGCGAGGTAATCATCATCACTCATTTCTTGATGCTCTCTTAAGGGTCCTTGATTAATAGGACATTTATATTCATAAGGTAGATAGGATTCAGGGTGATTTTGTTCCTTCCAATACCTTATTTTTTATTGATGCAACTAGAGCTCATTTAGGTTACTTAGTCCAAGTGGTAAAAGAGGGTATCCTACCAATCAATTCTTTATTAGAGCTCGCATTGTTATAGCCATATTGAGGGAAAATGTGCTACCTAGGACTAGTGGTCTCAACAAGATTAGTTTTTATGACATATATCTGTTGTCTAACTTAGTTCATGGATTAGGAGGCATAGAAGGATTGCCTTTGGTCGGATTTATTTTATAGGGCATAAGGAATGTGGTTCGATTTACTTGCTAAACCAAAAACTTCTACTTTCCGTGTCTGCTCCCAAGGATATTCGAGACTACAGGGTGTTTCTTTTAGTGGTGGGTTAGTAGTAATGAAACCTACTAACTCTATTGCTTACTCCATATTGAAGCTTTGGTCATATTATAAAGTTGGTGGAGAGTGGAGGAACAATGCTTTTAGATCTTTGGTGATGGGTGAGTGTATTAAGGATGCAGATATCCCGACACTGCTCCTGTAGCTGCCCCTATGGAAGGTATTAAAGTTGTTTCCTTTTAAGCCACTCCAAGTATTCATAGGCCACCTTTAGATGATCACATTCCAACCTATCTCCCTCTTGTACCACATTCTGAGCCTTCCTCTATAGAATTGATATCCATTCTTCTGAGGAATGAGAGTTGGATAGTTCGTATGGAGTAGCAAGTGGAGATTATCGATCAGTGCCTAGAATAGATCCAGGCACGTCAACAAATAGATGGTCATGGTCCCAGTGCTTAGTGTTGATGGAATTCATTTTGTTCATAGACATGTGCTTTTGTTTCCATTCAGTGTTTCTTTTCAGTTGTATTATTGTTTGTTTAATTGTATTTTGTTAGCTTCTTTTGTATTTTGGGTTCCTTTGATGTATTCTGACTCCACTGATGTACTGGGAAACTTTCTCTATATATGAAGCAAGGTTTACTTCATTATTCTCTCTTGTACTGTCATTTCCTATTTATAATTTTTAGTATGCTGCAAGTAAAGATCAAAATTTCCATGTTCACTTTAACGCGGCATTCTAGATATTATCATTTCATTCGAGTTCTTTCTTTCTTTTTTTGTCCCTATCCATTACTTAATTATTAATTTTATGAACATTGAGGGTAATGTTTAATTTATGTGTGAGGGAGGGATAGCATGATTCTTTTTGCACTTGGTTTACTTTTCCTATCGCATGTTAACTTATCATCTTTTGCAAGATAATCTATAATTTATGGAAATATTTTTCAATTTTGATTCATATCATTTAAGACTTTCCTTTTTGTTTTGATCCTTTCGACAAATTAAGGTGTTACGCTTTTGATTTTGATAATTTATGATCAATTGACTTTAAATCACTTCATATTTTGGATGATTACTTCTTAATGATCAATATGATATTCCATTTTTAAGATGAATATTTCTAAGTAAATGGTTACATATTTTATACATTTTCATCATTCCTATTTAAAATCAATAAAAGTGAGAAAATAAAGTGTAAGAAAGAAAATACAAGAAAAATAAAATGTTTTTTTAAATGTATTAAAAGTCTCTAAGTTTTCATTCACTCTACTAGCTTCAAACTAATTGCTAGAAATCGAGTAGTGTTAGTAGCCAGTTAATGTGAGATGATTTAATCAAGTAACTGACAATGTTTAAGGAAACATGACCTCTCAACAAAACCAAACTCACATTATTGTTTAAAATATTTGTTTTTAATTGATTAAGGAGGTGAATTTTGCTTAAAATGTTGGTCCGTTTTGCTTAGCTTAGATTCATTTTATGTTTGGAATTGAATTGTGGGTCTTAGGATGTATTAGAAGAAGCATGGAGTGGTTTGATTTCCTTTGTGACTTGATTTGATGAATCAATCTTATAACCTCTTTGTTTGTCATATTGATTGAATGATCGAGGAAATATTTTAAATGACATTGTTTGATAAATTGAAATTATTTAAAGTTATATGTTGTTTTGAAATTGATGATGGATTGATTTTCTTAAGGACAAGAAAATTCTTAAATACGAAGGAATTTATAGGAGTTCATTTCATAGATTTTTCATGATATTTTAATGTTAATTTACCCTTATTTTGATGCTTAACTATTAAATTTATGTCTGGAATTTTTTTATGTTTCATATTGCAAACCAATTGAACTGGAATTCAAGAAAAAGGATAAAAATGGAGAAAAAATGTGGGTCTCAAAACCTACTGTTGCGTTGGCTAGGTGACTTTAAAATGACGGGTGATTTTCAAATAATTTTACTTTAAAAGCAACGGACTTTTAAGGCAAGTGCACCAATCGCAAAAGTACTAAAGTGAAGTAATATTTAAGACTCCAAGTCTCAAACCCATGGGGAATAAGTTACTTAATTATCAAGTTGATTGGATTACAATTATTTAGGTAAAATTTAGAGAAATTGATTAAAAATTGGAAAAAGG
>JAOXYD010097671.1:0-11820 GCA_028565735.1 Pinacopodium congolense | reverse complement strand
AGAGTTTCTCTGTATTTTCCTTCTCTTAGAATGCAGACTTCGACCATGATATAAAGACACACTCACAAGTCTCTGTTTCCTCATCATAATCCTTCCCTATAGTAAGCTTTACTTTCATTTTTGAGCTCGTCAAGCACTGATGATGGAGATGACGAAGGAACTCAACAATGGTGGTCGAGGCAATGATCGGAAGTTGCTTCCTCCTCCTAGAGGACAAATCAAACGCCATATCTTCTGTTGTTTCTTCAAGAGCTTGAAGCTTTGTGCTCGAAGATCCTTAAGAAGTTCCAATTAAGTTCCAATTAATCCTCTGTTCCAATCCTCAGTTTTGGTTCGCTCCCACATGCAAAAATCATTCCTTGCTGGTGTCAATAAACTAGATTAGGAAAAAAAGATGTAAGGATGGTTAGAATTACGAGTTGTCGCATCAGTTATTACGAACAATACGAGTATAATTACGATTACCATCCGTAGTAGCACTTCTCGTTGTCTTCTCTTTGTTATCTTTCGCATGTAATAATCCAGTTTTTATCAGAATTGTGGTTGATGACTTTTAATGATTTGCACAGTAATGGAGAAGTTCCTTCGTTTCTAGGTTCTAGGTACGAGAAGTTAGTTCATAATCTTAAATTTTGGAATCGACTACGTTGGTAGATGGTTTGTGAAACAATTTAAATAACCCTTACATACGGTATATATTTAAGGTATGTAGCAGTATTTGAATAAAATGAAGAGAGTTTCCTTTTTTTTTTTTGTTGAAGAAAATAAGCAAACTAATGTCGATTTAGATGCTTCTTTATATATCTTTTTTTTTTGTTGTATTTTTTCACTTCGGACATTTAGATACAAAGATGGAGCTCGTTTTCGAACATTTCGGTATTTCAATACTTAATTCAGTTCTCTATCTTGGCATGTATGTATTTCTGAAAAATTTGTTCTCGTGTTAGACATAGATATATTGAATTTGGAGACCATTATTGTTGATGATTTGAGTCTTACAAATTGTCGTCAAATACCTAGAGTGGAGACTTTTTTGTTATAAACTATGTTTTTTATGGGTTTGTGATTGTAGAAACTGACTTACATTAACGCTTTGAAGTGTGCTTCTAGATGTAATCATGTATTCTTATCTTTCCAGCATGCAATTGTTAAGGTTACTCTTGGAGATGATTTAGTTCAACTTCCTATGACATCTATGCTGGCTGCTCCAAATCATATATTCGTATGATCTTTGAAATCTAAGCTTTGTTTATATTTTTGTTTGTTTCTGTCAATATCCATGTTTTTTGTTAGAATAAAGAATATAAAGAAGGGCTTTGTTTAGCTTTCTATATAATAGGTGGCTCTCTATATTAGAAATTAACTAATGTTATAATATTCTCTTTCGTTCATTGACTTTGATTGCTTGTGAAGATAGAAGACTTGTGAAGATAAAAGATAGTTCTAAAATTTAAAAGTGTAAACTTGTATGTTATAGAAGGCAAATATTGATCATTTGAAAAATTATATTTAAAAAAAAGATATGTTTTTATTAAACAAAAATTATAAACAAGAAATAAAAAATAAAAATTTCAATAAAAAATAAAAGTGATAGCAAATAGTCCCCAATTAATAGCTTTTACAATTTTCAAAATGATATCATTTAAAAAAGGATCAAAATGACATGGTTTTGTGAAGCATAGAAACCTGCCACATGAATTCTGATTATCAAGTGAATAAATATGTTTAGACTTTCATCAGTTTTCATAGGATAAATTTAATAGAAAATTATAGATAATAGTTATTTTAAATTTCAAGGATTTATTTAATAATTTTAAAATGTTAAAAACTCACAATGAATCAAATTGCAGAACTCTTATGAGTTTAAGTTTAAAAAATTGTAATGCATTTTGTATTTTGTATTTTGATTCTGAATTGGGAGCAAGGTTCCGGATTATATTATTAAATTATTCTCTAGTATTATCATAATATACTTGTTCTTTGATAAATTGTTGTAAACCGTCAACTGAGTTGTGATGGATATCATCTTTAAATTATTAGACAATAAAGAATCCCAAGAAGTAATCTTTCAGTTACTTTTGCTTTCAAAGGTGCTTCAAAGGGTAATTACTAAACCTTTTCATTTTTCTAATTGCTATGGCTATGAAAATTTTCTATCAAGTTGCTACCTCAACATCTTATTAAAATAACATTTTCCCATGCTTCATAAAACAAGGTTACTTTTTTCTAATTTTTATCACACTACATCACACTCGTTATTTTTTAAATAAATGATCATACATACGTAATAATTTATTAATTATATATTCTAAATTAAATCATTTGGTAAGTTAACAATAAAAATTATGAGAATTTAAATCTAAATTAAAAAATATATTTAATTTTGATTACACTAATCTAGCTTACCAAATAAATTTCATTGTCAAATCTTACACAAAGCTCTCCCTCTCCCTCTCTCTCTCTCTCTCTCTCTCTCTCTCTCTCTCTCTATATATATATATATATATAGTTCTTGTCAAAAAGAGACAATGTAAAAGGTTTATTTTACTTCTTAATATTTTATAAATAAATTTTCTTCCAACATATTCTAAAGTACCATTTTGACAATCAATGTTTTTTTACAAATAGTATAAACTATCTTTTAAACAGTAATTTCTTTAATATTCTATTAATCAATTATTAAACCTGCAAAAATAAAATAAAGAATGTCAACAGAAACCTAATGATGCAAATTTAATGATTGATTAATGAAATATCAATAAAATTAATATTTAGAGATTTTTTTTACTTTTTTATATATTTAAAAGGTAAATTGTACTATTTAATAAATGTCAAGAGGTAAAATAGTACTTCAAAACTTAAGTTAAAGAAAAACTTTAACCGTATTTAAAAAATAATTTAGGCTATTTTATAAAATTTAAAAAATAAAGTATACTGTTTTATAAATATTAACAAATAAACTATTATTTTAAAACATTTTACCAAAATGAGAAAATATTACTTTAAAACCTAAGGTGAAGAGAACCTTTTCCCAAAAAGAGAAAAGGTAAAAAGTGTCATACCAACTCTATAGTTTTATTCTATATTTAAGTTAGATTCTATCGTTAAGTATTTTAAAAAATCTAATGTTTTAAAAACATTTTAAAAATTAATGTTTTAGAAAAGTTCAGAAAGAATTCTGCATCAACTCTCGTCAATTACAACATTATCATTGTTTTTTAATATTTTTAAAATGCTAAGGTTATTTTTAAATATTTTTAAAATGTTAAAGTTTAATCTAAATATCTTGAACTTTAGAATTTAATCTAAATATTAGTTAAGATTTTTAAGTAAAAAGGTACTTTTTGCTAGAGAGAAAATGATGAGAGTACACCGAGCTTAAACCTTGTTCATGTTGAATTTAGTCCATTAAGCCTTTGAGATTAAAGTGAATTGTGTTGTAACAAGTGTGTTTTAGACTATGTTTCTATATTGTTTTTAGGTGTTTTACGTATTGTTTTTGTGTTTTAAACTTAGTTAGTAAGAACTTTTGCATCTTTGTCATTATCTTTTAGGTGTTTAATTGTTTCTTTGTATTGTTTAGTGTTGGAGGTCAAAATATGAGCATATTTAAGGAATTGGTTTATACACTTTGATGTTTGGATGTCTAGGTAACAAATTAATATCAAGACAACTCCAATTTTGGTACAACTAACTTTTTAAAGGCATTAGGTGCACTTATAAAGCTCCAAATGTTATGAAATTTTATAGGGTGTTAGACTAAAATATGAGAAGCATGCATATCAAATTTCATGAAATTTTGAGGTTTGTAGATGAAGTTATAGTTAAAATATCTAGAAGAGGTTAAATCTAGAAAAGCATATGTGACTGGATGACGTGATAAAACGTGAAAATATGAGTTTTTTATGAGTTTTTAGGCTAAAGAAGACGTGAGAAACCCTAGCAGCCACAATTTTGACCTTAAGAAACATCAAAGACAAAAATAAAGTGTTTTGGGGAGAGAAAAATGTGAAGAGACTTAAGAACAAAAGGAGCAATCAAGATTTAACAAGTGTTGTCCAGATTTTCCAGCAAAATGGGATTCATCATCTTCATTGGTTCATCTTTCTTTAACTTCCTTGTGATGTTTAACATGAATAGTATTTATTTGAATATGATTATGGATTGTTAAATCTATTTTAGGGATTCTTCATAAATTGTTTATCCAACTTTTACTATATTGATTTAATGCATAATTATTTATGTTAATCGTTACACTTACAATCACTTGAAGAAAAATCTTAATTACTTGTTAAGTTTTCTTAGGATTGCTTCAAATCTAATTGCATTGTTTATAAGTAGTATTGTGGACCGAGAGGTTATAATTCAACTCTTAAGTATATCAATTGGGATTAATTAATTAGATTCCACGAGAGGGTAATCAAAATATGGGATATCTAGGATCAAATACAATTAAATCAATAAGGTAAAAGGAAAATAAACAAAGAAAGAATAGCCTCTAAGTCTCCCTTATTGAGTATCTTCTATGTTTTGCCTTCTTATCCGATTACATTCATTCAAGTTTCGTTAGTTTAGTTTAATTTTTAGTTTCTATACCTTTTGTTTACCTTCTAAAAAATGAAATTAAGATTATTAGGTATTTAGAATCAATCCTCGTAGGATTCGATATCAGTTATACTATAAGTTACGACCTATATACTTGTAGTGTAGCTAAAACTAGCAAATAGGTTTTTGACGTTGTTTCCAGATATTGTTATTTTAACATCTTATTTTATTTGAATTCTCTTGATTTAAGGATTTTTTATACTTTGCTTATGTGATTGTAGGTGCACGCACACAAGAGCGACTAGGAGTTTAAACAAATTGTAGGACACTAAAATTTCAGGCATTACAAAATAGGAAAGAGAACTCAGGAAGGTCAAGCACCAAGAAGCTATTAGAAGAATAATGGCTGAAGAAAGGAATCAAGGCGGGCACGAGAGAACTCTCACGGAGCCTAGCTTCAATGCCAATCAATATGGTATCACACAACCTCCAGTCCAGGCCAACAATTTTGAGATTAAACCGATGTTATTGAACATGTTACATATGAACATTCAATTTTATAGCTTAGCTAATGATGATATGAATGCTTATCTGGCCAACTTCTTAGAAATTTGTGATACATTCAATTACAATGGGTTATCAGAAGACGCTATAAGGATGAGGCTATTCTTATTTACTTTGAAGAGCTGAGCTAAGGTTTGGTTAACTTCTCTAAATCCTGAGAACATCATTCCATGATATTAGTTGGTTCAAGCCTTTTTAGCCAAGTACTTTCTACTGTCAAAGACCACCAGAATGATCAAAGAGATAACAAATTTTCAATAGCGTGAAGGTGAGTCTTTGTATAAAGTGTGAGAGAGGTTCTAGGAGTTGTAAAGAAGCTACCCCCAACATAATCTAGCAAGGGAATTTTATTGCAATCGTTTTATAATGGAGTCACCATATAAACATGAAGTACTATAGATGCAATAACCGGGCGATCTCTAATGCGAAAAAAGATAGATGTAGCTCATGACCTGTTAGAAGAGATAGGAAATAACAGTTGCTTGTGGTGTATAGAAAGAAGTAGGTTACCATCTCTTAAGAAGTAGAAGTGTGTTATTACCATAGATTCGGTAACTGCTTTACAAGCTCAAATGTCAGCATTGGCTAAACAATTAAACAAATTGTAGGCTACTTCATCACAACCACTAAAAGTAGTACGAGATGGATGTAAGTTGTGTGGTCAAGATAGTCATGTAACTATAAAATGCTTCTTGGTGGCTAGTAGTGAGGCAGAACAAGTGAATTACATGGGAGCATCATAAGAGAGGCTAGGTAATAACCCTACTCCAGTATTTATAATCTGAGGTAAAAGAACCACTCAAACTTTTCTTGAACTAAAAATGAAGGTAGCAATATGAGAGAACAAGTGCCACAAAGCTTTCAACAAGATAGGCTTAAAACACTAGAATCAAAGATGGGAAAGCTCATGAATGTGCTCAGCTTTAAATTCAATATCCAAGAAGAGAGTTAAAAGAAGATAACAGCAAAATTTGATCAAATAGCAAGGAATCATGCCTTTTCCATTTATAATTTAGAGGTTCAAATTGGACAGGTAGCCAATGCATTATCAACAAAGAGCGCAAGGAGTATCTCGAGCAATACAGAGCCTAATCTAATAGTGCAATTGAAAGCCATCACACTTCGAACTGGAAAAGAATTAGATAAACAAATGGAGTAAAGGGCTGAACCCCACAAAGAAGAGAGCCAAGGAAAAGAAATAGACGAGGAGAAGCCTTGTGTGCCACCACCAGTGTATAAGTCTAAGATTTATTTTCCACAAAGGCTTTAGAAGAACCAAATAGATGTATAATTCACCAAGTTTTTAGAAAAACTGAAGAGGTTCTAGACTAACTTATCATTTTTGGAAGCACTAGAGAACGTGCCTAAGTACTCCAAGTTTCTAAAAGATATCTTATAAAAAAATGGACTTGAGAAGACAATAAAATGGTGGCCTTAATGGAGAACTGCAGCTTTATCATCACTAGCCATATGCCATCTAAGTTACAAAATCTAGGGAGTTTCACTATACCTTGTGTTGTTGGTAATTTGAAATTTTAGAAGTGCTATTTGATTTAGGAGCAAGTATTAATCTTATGTCATTAGCAATTTTCAAGAACTTAGAGTTGGGAGATATAAAGTCAACATTTATACTTATATAGTTGGTAGATTAATCAATCAAGTAGCTGATTGGTATGATGGAAGATGTGCTTATTAAGGTGCACAAATTCTTTATTCTAGTAGATTTTATGGTGCTTAATTTTATACAAGACATAAACTATCCATTGCTTTTAGGGAGACAATTTATGAACATTGGAAGAGCTAATTGATGTACATAAAGGAAAGATAGTGCCAAGAATTAGGGATGAACAAGTGGAATTTAACATGAGCAAGTCTTTGAGAAATTTGGTGAAAGAAAGGGATTGCAGGAAAATAGATATGGTTAAAAAGAGTGTGAAAGAGTAAAAAGTGAATTGTGTTGAAGAAGTGAAGATTAAAGCCATTGAAGAATATGAGAAGGAGAAGGAGTTAGGTTCAAGACCAAATTAAGAATGTTTAGTACTAACGAAGGCTCCTATTCCATTCTCCTTGGTGAAATCACCTATACTTACAGTGCACTCCTTACTTCCATGTTTGAAATATGCTTCCTTAGGTGAGAACAAATCACTAACTATTATCTTTCCTATAAAAATGACTCTGCAACAAGCAAAAAGGGTAGTTAAGGTGAGAAAGAAGAAGCTCAGAGCAAGGTTAAAGTTGATTCCAAGTAAACTCAAGCCTTAATGGAGCGGACCATTTCAAGTTACTCTGGATTATAAATATGAGGCTCTTCGGTTAGAAAGATTTGAAAGAAAAATATTCAAGATGAACGGGCAACATGGCAATCTATACGTTGGAGAATTTTCACCGAAAGAAAGGGACGTATTTTCTTTCCCTTCTCTTATTTTTTAAAATTAAACTGAGTATGGTCAAGTTAAGGACCCTAAATTAGCATGTTTTCATTCTTAATTAGTTTACTTTTTATACTTGTGAGTTAATTGAGGTCTTAACTTTATATATATATATATATATATATTTTTAAAAATCTTATAGTAAATTTTTAAAAAAATAGTATTATTATTATTATTATATGAAAAAGATTAAATCCTTCTTTGCTTTTAACACCTTGGCTTAAATAACCCATCTGATTCATTATTCTTTATAACCCCGTTGGAGCCTTTAATCTTTTTGTTTCTTAAAGTAAATATCTTATATTAAAAAAATAAAAACCCCATTAGCCTTATCCAATCACAAGTCTAATAAAGTACTAAGTGAGCATTAGTTTGATACTTTTCATTTACATTTTATTCTGAGATGATTTGAGAGGTACATCTACTTATGTTTTATATTGTATATAGTTGTTACTATTATTTCTTTATTATTGAAAAAAGAAAAAAAGAAGAAAAACAAAAAAAAGAAGAAGAAAGAATCAATATAGTAGCAATAAGTAGTAATGAGTAGTTAGTTGTATTCACATGCATATCTTAGGAGTTATATTTAGTTGTCCCTTTATAATTAGTGCTTTATGAACATTTGTAAGAAACCCTTCAACCTTTTTGACTCACCTTAATCCAAACTCCATTACAACCATTAATAAAAGTCCTTTTGATCCATGATTGCATATAATCTATGTGGAAGAAAATTGGTGAATTTGTAAGCTTATAGTAGTGTGGTCTCCTAGAGGTATGGGCTCAGGTAAAGGATCCCTAGAATATTGGGTAGCTATAGTTAAGCTGGATAGAATACTTTATGAAATGGGTGGAGTAGCTGAAAATACAGTTAAGTAGGCTATACACTTGAGTAAATTGAGTGAACATCGTGAGGAAAATTCATCGTGGTTTTATGTTTACCTTTGATTAATGGTATCATAAGTTGAGTTTACTTATGTGTTCTAATAAAAACTAATTATAATGTGTGTAGTAGCTTGAGATTCGAGTGGCCAAAACTTGAAAGATTGCATGCACTTGGTGTTTTTGAAAACGAACTGATAGAATGTAATGGTTATGTTTAATTTACTTGAAGATAAGAAAAGATTTAAGTGTGTGGAAGTTAATAAGTGTATTTTAGATTATGTTTATAGGTTGTTTTAGGTGTTTTAAATGTTGTTTGTGTGTTTTAATCTTAGTTAATAGGAAATGTTTCATCCTTTTCATTATATTTTAAGTGTTTGATTATTATTATTATTATTATTTAGTGTTTGAGGGAAAAATATGAGCTTATTTGATGAATTGATTAATGTACCATTTGGATGTCCAGGTAACAAATGAAGCTCAAGGTAACTCTAAATTTGGCACAATTGATTTTCTGAAGGCATTAGGTGTACTTATAGAGCTCTAAATGTTATGAAATTTTACATGGTGCTAGATCAAATGTGAGGAGCTTACATATCAAATTTCATGACATTTGAAGGTCTGTAAACAAAGATATAGTGAAAATACAAAGCAGAGGTTAAAGCTAGAAAAGGTGATGTGGCCTGATGATGTGGCAAAACGTGTGCAAGACGTATTTTATGACTTTTTGGATTAAAGAATATGTAAGGAACCCTAGCAGCCAGAATTCTGACCTTAGGACACTTTTAAGACAAAAATAAAGGGTTTTAGGGAGAGAAAAACATGAAGAGACTTAAGAACAAGGAGGACAATTAAGATTCAACAAGTACTATCTAGATTTTTGAGCAAAGAGGGATTCATCATCTTCATTAGTTCAAGTTTCCTTTACTTCCCTTGTGATGTTTAATCTGAATAATATTTATTTGAAAATGATTATAGATTGCTAAATCTATTTTAGGGATTGTTCTTGAATTGTTTATCCAACTTTTACTATATTGATTTAATGTATAGTTGTTTATGTTAATTGTTGAACTTATAATCACTTCGAATCAAGAGATTGTTTTGATTTATTTAAGTTAGAGTGTGCAACGAGATTTGGTAGCTTAACGGACCTACAATTAATTGATTAATAGGTGATTGAAAAGAGATCTTAATTACTTATTAATTGTTCTTAGAATTGCTTCAAATCCAATTGCATAATTTAGGAGTAGTATTGTGAACCGAGAGGTTATAATTTAACTTTTAAGTATTTCAATTAGGATTAATTGATTAGATCTCGAGAGAGGGTAATTAAAACATAGGATATCTAAGATTAAATACAATTAAATCAATAGGGTAAAAGGAAGATAAACAAGGATAGAACAACCTTTAAGTCTCCCTTATTGAATATCTTCTTTGTTTTTTGCTTTTTTCTTTGATTACATTCATTCAACTTAATTTTAAATCCTTAAGTTATCAAATAATTTCTTAAAATGCATCATTTACAAATTATTACATGTAACTAACATTATATTTAATACACAATAAAAAAGTAACAATCCCAAGTTCTACGTATATAAAAATCGTTGTACTTATCAAAAGCATTTTCTCTAAACTTACTCTTTGATTATGGAATAATAAGAAAATATCTACATATATTTAGTTACATGAGATGCCTTCTATTACTTTTTTTCAATGGTAATTAACAATATAAATAAAAACACATTCTAATTTAATTCTATTTTTGTGTCATTACCCCATATATTATACTCTTTAAGGTCCATTATTATTACTTTAGAGTTAAATATAGACAAGACTTACACATAAATTTTCTTTATTTCCATTAATCCTAGTTTAACATACACACACATTTTATGCAATAAATATGAATATGAGAAAAATATGAGTAAAGCTTACGTAGCACCAAAGATAGAAAAATATGTCTTACTCTATAAACTTACTCACAATTGTTGATATATGTTCTGTATAAGTTGTATTGGTTATTTTGGTCTTTTAACTTAAACTGTATAGTTCTTAAGTTAGATTAGTTCCTGATTATTTTTTAAATTTCAGTTTATTGACTTGTATTAGTTGACTAGTATATAAAGCAACATTGTATATTTTAGTGGGTTAAATAATAAAAACATATTAGTACTTTTATTTGTCATGATATCAGAGCATTAGGGATTTGTATTTTTTTTTTCTACGTCCCGAAGCTAAAATTAGTGAAATTTCCTTGGAGTTTTTAAAGATTGGTGGAAGATCATTCTTAATTTGGTGTTTTATTATGAAATGGAAGTCCTAGTAAGTGAATCGTTTGAGGAGAGTGGTCTTGTTATGAGATCTCACTGTGATGGAAATACTTTGCTACTATAAATCTCCTATCATCTAGGTATGGTGGTTATCACTACACCCTTATTTGGAAACAATTTCTTGTCCTGGAGCTGATCGATTAAAATTACACTTGGGCCAAAAGTAAAGTTAGGGTTTATAGATGAGCCGTATGTGAAACCTAATCCAACTTCTATTGACTATGACTAGTGAATACAGGTAGATTGCATGGTCATGTCATGGCTTTTAAACTCTATCTTGAAAGAGATTGTTGATGTGTTTATCTACTTTAACTCTATTAAAGGGTTATGGAGAGATCTTGAGGAGTGGTATAAGGAGTGTAATAAGCCTTTTCTCTACAATTACAGAGTGATATAACCTCTATTTCTCATGATAGTCAGCCAATGGTTGATTATTTTACTAGGCTTAAGCATCTTTGAGATGAACTACTTTGTCTAATGTCGATCCCTTATTGTATTTGTGGTTCATCAAATGTTGCCGCTGATTTAACATCGTTAAATTAGCTTATGCAATTTTTTATGGGTCTCAATAAGGGATATGATCATATTCATAACCAAATTCTAGTAATGGAACCGTTACCTAATGTTAATCTTGCTTACTCTATGATATTGCGAGTAGAGAAATAGAGAGAGGTGCATATTGGATTAGCAGGTTCCACTAAAAATAGTTCTCACTTAGTTAGAACTCAAGATACGAAGAAGGATACCTATGGTAAAAATGGAAATAGGAGAAAAGGAGTGGTTGATAAGAAGATTTTGCACTGCGATTATTACTATAAGAATGGTCATATCAGGGAGAGTTGTTTCAAGCTCCATGGTTTTCTAGACTAGTACAAGACCTTGTCTGAATAAAAGAAGACTCATCTATTAACAAAATCTTTGTGGTTAATACTGTTAAGTTTAAGGTGGAAGATCCGAAGGACCAAACCATGTGATTTATGAATTAGTGAAGGCAGAGGTCATGAAGTTGATGAAAGGCTCGGGTTCTTTGGATTCAATAAAGGTCAACTTTTCTTGTTTGGATCATTAGATCG